>JBBPFQ010752434.1:323-13734 GCA_037974815.1 Kaempferia elegans
TCCAAAGAAGCTCCCATTGGGGATGCTCTAACAGAATTAATGTATTTTTTTTATACTTTTTTTTTGTTCTTTGAAACAAAAAACTCATATAATCAGTATATTCCCTCTTGCAAGAAAGGAAAGGAAAATCCTCAATGATCATGAATACAGTTTAGACAATCGATGCTAGATAATATTAAACGCATATCAATCATCCAGAATTTGATCGATTGCTTATCTTCCTTTATATAACTATTCAAGATTCAAGAAGATTATCTTCCAGTAAATTTTGTCCCTATCACAAGGCTACATTTAAAGACAATTTAAAGAAGTGAACATCCACCTCAAATAGAGAGCCTTCTGCACCTTCTGTCGCTGCCTGTCTCTAGTTAATTGACAGCAGCTATAGGCTTCTGATAGCTAGCATCTACTGTTACACACACAGATCAAAAGTTCTGAAAAATAAAAATAAAAAAGGCTATCAAACAAATTAAATCTCCCAACAGATTCATCCGATTTTGATCAGTTTTTCCCATTGATTTCACAATTCTACAACAACAACGACCCAAATGATTCCCCACCATAACGCAGACTGCTCCTCTGGACTGCCATTCTCTGTCACTGGATTGGATTTGGACTCTCCGGTCGAGTGTCGTTGTTGATCTTGCTCGCATCGTGGCACGCCGCGAGGTGCACTGATCCCTGAGGTGAAGGGCAAAGCAGCACTGTAACACAGGTTCGGATTGTTCCAGGAGGCGAATCTCCTCCCCATCCTCTCGTAGAATCCTCCGGGGAACTCCAGCCGCCCGCTCAAGTTGTTGTCGTTGAGGTACAGCGCAGTGAGACAGGGCAGATGTGAGAATTCAGCAGAGACGCCGCCACTGAGCTGGTTCCCGTCCAGTGCGAGGTACCTCAATCTCTTCAGTCCTGTAATGGCGTCAGGAATTGCACCGCGCAAGCCCATGTGAGATAGATACAGAGTCGAGAGGTTCTGCAAATTCGCCCACTCGAATTCCAAGAGGTTTCCTCCCCATGGATTGTAAGCCAGGAGCAAATCCCGAAGCGACTCTAATCTTGGCAGTTCGCCTGACAAGGAGTTGTTCCTGAGGTCCAGCAGGGAGAGGTGCGTCAGCTTTCGAAGCTCCGGCGGAAGGCTTCCCCGGAACTGGTTGTTGCTGAGGTCGAGCTTGAGGAGGGAGGTGAGATTGGCGAGGGAAGCAGGCAGAGGACCCGTCAAGTAATTGCTGCTGAGGTCCAAGATCAAGAGCTGCGCCATGCCGGCGAACAGAGGAGCAGGAACTTGGCCTGAGAACTTATTCAGGGAGAGCATCAGCCTCTTCAGACGGACCAAGTCGGCGAGTGCCATCGGCAGCTCGCCGGTCAATGCGTTATCCACCAGAACTAGGGAGTTGAGGTTGCAGAGCCGACCCAAATTGGCTGGAATTTGGCCGGCGAGTCCGCGATTCGACCGGAGCTCTAAGCTCTCCAAGGTCGGAGCTAGTCTCTCCCAGTTGCTTGATGGAATGGTGAGAGGTCGCCGGCGAGAGGAGAAGCAGTCAGAGACGGAGAGGCTCCTGAGATGCTGGAGATGGAACAGCTTGGGATTGAACTTGGCGTCGGATGAACACTCCAGGGAATTGTCGAGGATTGGCCCGACGTTTAAGGAAGTGACGTACCACAGGCCATCAAACAGATCGCATGAAACTCCCTGCGCTTAAAGAATCATGCAAAGATTTGAGTGAGATCTTTAAAAAGGGTATTATCTATCAATCCAAATCCAATGATTTGACGAACAGTAATTAAATTAAGAACCTGTATCTGCGTCCATCCGCAGGGATCAGGGTAAAGATCTGAGCCGTTCCACCGTATGCCGACCAAGTCTTGGATCACCGAGTACAGTGCTTCCTTCTCCGCCTTGTCCATTGGAGCGACGGAGCTCTCTGTTTCGGATAACGCACTAGTACGCAGGAGAAGAAGATTTACGAGGAGAAAAAACGATAAACAAGTGATCTTCCACATCCCCACTACTCCTCTCCAGAAATCTTGGAAAGTTTGCAGTATGAGAATCCTGCTCGTGCCCTGGATAATGGAGGCGAAGTGGCAACGACAGAATTTGAAAAATGAACTGAGAGAAGAATGTGAGAAGATGGCGGTGGTGTCTGCCGAAAGCTTTTGCCGAGCAGAAATTATGAAAGAGGACAAGGTTCCTGGCCGAGAACATTGAAGGGAGGACAACGATATCCAAGGACGGCATTAATTGGAGCTTGTTAATTTGGTGGTGTGTGTGATGATGGAAATGGAAGTAAAAGGGAAAAAAGAGAGACCGGGAAAAGGGAGAAAGGATGGGTGCCTCTTGCATGGTCGTAAAATATAACGAAGGAAGATCCTGTGAGAATTGTACTTCGATCTGATGCTAATTCACATAGCCCACAGCCTTTTCCAGTTCAGAGCCATTGAAAAAAGCTATATATAGGGAGAGAGATTAGGGAAACCTATTCGAAGTATTAAGGCTGAGCTAAACTCGATCGTCACTAGCTCTTTTTCTTTTTCTATGAATAAATAAATTGGACTTTACTTCCCTAATTGATATAAGCGATACGATTGGTTGGTGTGATTTCGATTCACAAAAATCAAGGAAAACTAAATGGAGGGGACCGTGTTCTTTACGTGCATGTTCCTGCTGCGTCTGCGTGCTTGTTGTGCATGCAGAAGGAAGCCTATCCTATCCGTTTGGCTCTTCTTTTCTCACATCTATCAATAATGCTGGATTCGAGTATGACAGTCCCTTCTGTTTACAATGCCATATTTAATATTTTGGTCTCATCAATTTGATCCAAATGACCTTCAGGCAATGCGATGAGCTAATGGAGCTCATATTGAGTTTTGCTCTCCGACCTGAAAAGCGATCAGACTGGAAAAGGTTTAAGCACTGTTAAGAAGCAGCAGCAACAGCAGGAATGGAGAGGAAAGCAGTTAAGCAGCAGCGTGTTCCCGTTCGTAACCGCCCTCGGGTTCTGTTGCTACGAGGGAGCTCTAGTGATGACGAAGGTACAGAAAGCGATGTTTCCACCCGTAGGACAGCCATAAAGCAGTAGCTCGATCTAATGAATGAGACAGAGGACTTTATCGGCCCTTGCAGCTACTGTCTGCTGTCGCCTAATAATCCTACTCCACGCTTTAAATTTAAGAGGTTGCCATATAGCAAGCAGCGAGGTCTCACCATTTATCTTGGGATCTTAATCATTCCAAGGGTTTTCCATCGAAGCCACTGGACAATATTCTATTACTCTGAAAGTTGATAGGGAGAAAGACAATAAAGCAGAGTGGTAATTACTGAGCAGGCCGACCCGTCTTAAAGTCGTTTCCAATTTAATGGAAAGAAGTGATTTTTGTCAATTGTGTGTGCACACTGCCGAAATCTTCCCTGTGGGCATCCATGGCTACGGGAGAAGGTAACAGAGCAAGGACCACCTATATCAACCTAACACAAACACAACACACACCACCATTTGAAAGAGTCAGCAAGGCCCTGCCATGCAATAAGGAAAATGTTATGAATGATACAAGGTCCACGAAAAGCATTCCTTTGTTCCAGGAATCGACTGTTCTCAGGTCCAAAGCATGAAAGATCCATTCATCATTCTGAAATGCTATTGAGCATCACCAATTACTACTGAGACTAAGTGAAAATAATAATCATAATAATGATACATGAGGCCTACATGACTAATGCACATACACACAACTAAACAAAAGATGAATTTATGCAGACACGGTAAAAACCTACATGAAGGCTTGAAATCTTGGGGTTAATAGAAGAAGAGTAGCAACTTCATGTCGTGAAGAATGACCAGAGCTTTTTACCAATGGAAGCATTGAGTTTTTCTGAATCTTCTCCATTTCCGTCACTGTCACCATCTTCACTCCATCCGCCAACAGGGGTATTCGGTCCTGATCCTAATGCTGCTGCTTCATGTGCCATTACCCTATCTTCACCATTTTGCTCACTTGGTTCAATAGAGTTCTCAGCATCATCATCATGGATCTCCATCTCTAGTCCTCTGTCTTCACCAGTCTGCTCACTTGATTCAACATATTTCTCAGCATCATCATCATGGATCTCCATCTCTTGCTGTCAAGGAGTACAGTATTTGTCCATAGTAAATATCTCAATCACACAATCAAAAATGGACTACTAAATCATTAATGTTATCCCATTAAAACAATCCGACACAAGATGTTTTTTCACGGACTCAAACAGACTTTTAGGCAGACGATAATGTTTGCCATTGTTAGGATGAGCAAAAGTAGTAGCCTTCAGCTACAGGTGAATACCCTTTATGAAAGCAGAACTACAAGAATTTTCTGTAGTGAATTGAATATTCAGGAGTATCAACACCCAGGGAGAGAGAGTTACCCGAACAAGTTTCTCGGAGATTTGAACTTCCGCAATATTTTGTGCAGCTGTCTTCTGCACTTCTATTGACTTTGCACCCTCAACTAAACTTGATTCAGGCCCAGTTTCTAGCCTTAGTTTGGAAGTTCCTTCTCCATCTCCATTGCTCTTCAGCTTTTCATTTCCTGAAACTTGTCGGTAGCTTCCAATTGCAAGCCCTTTGGTCTGCTCAGCTACTGGTTGAGCTGCAGTAGCTCTGAAAAGTAAAAGGTCATTCAACCCGGCTTTTATCATGTGGTTAATAGTTATATGAAAATATAAAAGGCAGCGTGCCAAGTTCACAATAGAAAGGAGAGATTATATGTACGAAAGGAAACCATAACAATGCCAAATGGAAGAAATGATGTCCCAAGGGCAACAATCTGGGCAAAAAAAAGTCAAGCAGCCTCAGCATCTTAAAGGAATATGACTTTATTTATGCCAACAGAACTGACACTAGCTGAAAATAGAATATGAAGACTTTCCTTAAAGTTTCCTACAACCCAAATAGCAAATGAACCTGGGTGCCAAACCAATGAGCAAAGTAAGGAAACCAAAAAAGTTTGTCAAGAGGCGGAAAAGGAATTACAGAAACCTCATTTATACCCCTTAGCTTGTAATCCCATAACACTATGTTATAGTTCAGTTATGCTTTGGGATAACAAATAGGTCCTTAAAAAATCAACTTACATGGTGGAGCGTCTGAAATTATATCGCTTTTCTCCGAATGCCTGAGTTTGAGGAGCAGCTATTTGTCTCCTTTTACGATGTCCTCCGAGTGAACTGATCTCAGGAGTTTCACTGTCCACATCTTGTTCACTAGGAACAGACACATGAGAAATACTACGCTTTTTCCCCACATTAACTAAATTACGATCATTAACCTCTTGGAAATCTGAAGAAAATCTTTGACCATTTGTCAGCTCATTCTTCTTGTTAGAAGTTTTCCTGAGGAAATCTTTTGCTTCTTCAACAACTCTTTTCACTGTCCGTGTTCTCCGTATCTTTTTAGGTTTATTCTGGGTAGTTTGACATGTGATTTCTGCTGCTTTGGGATGGGAATCATTTCCCAAAAATACAGATATTTTTTCTTTATCATATTGAGTGTCAGTCTGAACAGCCTGCCCAGCAACCACCTCCTTATCAATTATATCTGTTTGGATACCATCAATATCAGCTGAACTATCCACAACTACAACTGGAAGTTCTGGCTCCTCTCCAGCTCCATCTAACCCTTTTGACACTTCATTCTGCTTGATTTCGCTACATGCTTCAGATCTATGGCTGATGAGAGGTTGGGTGGCAACTCCTTGTGGTGGTACAGATTCATCATTAGTTCCGCCCTTCAAAACTTCATTATCAAGTTTTGAACCGAGTGACAAAGAACTCTTTCCCTGATCTTCCAAATTTTCAATTTTTCTTGTAGGGGAGAAATTAAACAATCTAGAACACTTTTGCAGCAATGATAAACCACCTCCTGGTGTCATTGATGGAGACATCACTTGCTGTGTAGTTTCAGAATTCTTGGGTTTCAAGTTATCTTCAGAAATCAATCTTGGAAATTGAATAACACCTTGCAGGCAGAGAAGATCCACGTCATGAATTTGAAAACCACAATTTTTGCATATCTTACACTGTTGAGCCATAGCTAGAAAATGCTCCCTCTCCTTGACAAAGTGTTCCCTTTGTTCCTTCATTTCCTTGCTGAGTGAATGAAGAGCATCAATGTCCTTCTGAATCTCAAGTTGGTCATTTTCAAGTTTCTTTCTGCAAGCAGACAGATAGTCTTTTTCATTTTCCAATTGTTCTTGGTCCGTTTTCAAGATTCTAGATTTTAACTCATTAGCACTACTGAGAGATTTTATTTCATTTAACTCGCTAGCCTTCTTTCTATGAAACTCGCTCTCTCTATCTTGCAAATCCTTCTCCATAGCCTCCTTCGTTTTCTCCATTTCATTCTCTAATTCAAGTTTGCGAAGCTCAAGATCCCGGCTCATAGCGGCGCGTTCACGCTCTAGCATTTTATGCAAATCCAACTTCTCACGTTTCATTGTTTTTTCAAAAATTTCTTTCTTCATCCTGAGGTCTTCCCATTTATCCTCCATGCTAATTCTCTCTACCTGTGCATCATTCCTAATCCTTTCCTCTTCATCAATTCGCCATTTTTCAAACTTTTCTCTATCTTCATCAACCTTCTTTAGCTCTAATTCTAGTGCTAATTGTTTCTCATCCAACAACTCCCATTCTTTTTCAAATTTCTCCCTTTGGTGTCTTAAATCCTCTCTTTGTCTATCTAATGAATCCTTCATTATCTTATAATTTTCAATCTCTTGCTTCAGTTTCAACTGCAACAGGTTATGTTCTTCTCTTTCTTGTCTGGTAAGTTTAAGATGCTCCTCCTCTTTGATAATTTGCTCCTTCCCAACTTCTATTGCAGTCTTCATGGATTCAACTTCAGATATAGACTTGAGAAGTTCCTGCCTATCACTCTTTAGCTGGTGGTTTCCTTTCTCCAACTTTATCTCAGCAGCCTTAATAGACTCCTCCCACTTTTTCAGAACTTGTGATTTGGAGTCCATATCTTTCTCCATTTCCTTGAGTTTCAGCGCTTCGACTTCCAAGAGGTTCTCTCTTTCTGTAATTTTCTCCTCTTTGTGGCCAATTTCCTTTTTCTTTTCTTCCAATTCGATTACCTTGATTTGTGTCTCTTCGTCAAAAGCTTTTCTTCTTAACTCCATTTCTAACTCAAACTCGTGTCTCTTGGAATCCAACAATGCATTGTGATCATCAAGAAGCTTTTGAATTTCCACCTACATAAGCAGAAATGAGAATTGTAAAGAGGGTAATGAGAACTTGTTAAAAGACATGTTTCATCAAAAGATGGAACTTTCACTTCAATTATTCATCATAAACGAAGGATCAATATTCCGACAAGTACAAAGTAGCTGTTAAACTGGCACATATAAGCCAATTTTGACAGATGTCAACACAATGGAGAACTTCTGCAATATGCAAATGTCGTTTATAAAATATAAATCTGACAGAAAACAATTAAGATGGAAGGAGGAAGACAAATTTTCAACTCACAATCAATTGGAGATACGAAGCACAACCAACATCACAATAACAGTCTGAAAGCACATGTTTCATTTGGAGATTATTTAGTCAAACTGTTCAAAAGCAAATCCAAGATATCATAATTCTCCATTGAACTTCCGATCTTGGGTAAAATTCTTGAGACACAATGCTTTCAACTAAAATATCTTAGCCTAAATATCACTGGCAAGAAAATTAAATATGTGTGAATAACATTCCAAGATTAACCCAATAATTCAAAAATCACCTTTTCCTTAGCATTTAGCTTTTCTTCTTTTAAAAATAATTCCCGCTCCTTCTTCTCTACACTCTTAAGCTTGATCTCTGCTTCCTGGAATCAAAAAAATTAGAATCATTCAAGTAGATGATATATGAAGTTAAACCAAAAGCAATGCTAAAGAATCATATTACCTTCTCTTTAGAAGCCAAAGAGCTGAGTCTTATGCTTATATCATCTTCTTCCAATTTCAAGGATTTTTTTGATGCATCAATCACTTTTTCTGCATCTTCAATCTCTCTTTGTTTCCTTTTAAGCATTTTATCTAACTCACTCACCTTATCCTCTCTTTCATTCAGAAATCTCTGCCCATCAATTAGCCTCGTCTCACTATCTTGCAGCCTTCTCTCCCAACTAAGCAATTGTTCCCTTTGTTCAGTTAGGTCCTTCTCATGTGCCTTTTTCCTAGAAGATAATGCAAGAATAAGAATTTGTACTTAAACTTACAAACTCAATATATGGTCAACTAATTCAGAATAATAATGGGATAAAACAGGGATAGACTAACTCGGATGTTAAAGATAGATACTCCTTCTCAAGTTTTCTCTTTTGCGACTGGAGATCATCCAATTTTC
This sequence comes from Kaempferia elegans, assembly GCA_037974815.1. Taxonomy (NCBI): domain Eukaryota; kingdom Viridiplantae; phylum Streptophyta; class Magnoliopsida; order Zingiberales; family Zingiberaceae; genus Kaempferia; species Kaempferia elegans. The sequence goes on from JBBPFQ010752434.1 coordinate 8,686, forward strand.
TGTCTAACTCAGAACTTTTGCGGCTTGCTTCTGCTAGCTTAGCATCAGTAGCATGAGCCTTCGCTTCAATTTCCAGGTATTTTTCCTCTAAACCAGCCTCTAAGGCTTGAGCCTCGGCTAACTTTTTCTCAGATGTAAACTTGACTTCTGCAATTTCAGAACGTACATCTCGCAAATCCTTTTCAAGCTAGATACAAAACCATTCAATTGTCAAACACCAAAAGAACAAAATGCAAACCGTAAAAGTTTTATGTATTTTATTTGTTTAAGCTATAGCAATTAGATAGATAAAATAATAGAACAGACAAAATGGGACATAGCATGTGGATTATAGTGCAGTTTTACCCTGCACACCCGCATGGGCTACCCTCACAAGCCCGGGCACCCGGAGCTTTTTGCATGTGAGGGTCGTCCACAGCAGGTATGCAGGGTGGGATGTGCAGGGTAATAGGATTGTGTGTGTCTGTGTAGTGAATAAACATTCACCAAAGTAATTTCAGAAATGAAGTGAAGTTAGATATCAGACAATATTGTTGGGAGAAATCAGACAGATGATTATAATATATCTATAAGAGCACAGTGTTCCACACAACCATCATAATCTGCTGCTTGTTTTAGTTAAAAATATAGAATGTAAGGTAACAACATGGCTATATCAAACACAAGCCATACACAATAACACTCACGCAGCTCAACGCCTCAACCCATGATATACAACCTAAACCCATCATTTTCTTTTTTAAGCAAATATCTAACTTCACTCTCTTTCTCACTCTAAGGTAAGTTGATACAGTGACTCAATCACCTGCCTTCACCCATCAACCTCACTGAAAATTTTGTAACACGAGAAGCTGAGATACCTGCTATGTCCCCTCAAGACAACTCTTACATTCTTCAACAACTAGCTGCTCTACTACCTGGCCAGCAAAGGCATCAGTCTACAGTATACACTATTCCTAAAACTGCTCTTGATCCTTGATCCTAGAACTCATTAGTCATTGTTTCAGCCTCTACAGCAAAAAAAACTGTACCTACCATGTCTCTGCAAGACAACAGCTACTACTGTCCTTCCAAAATCTCCAAGAACCAGCTTCTCTACTACCTGGCCAGCAAAATCATCACTCTATGCATTATATATGGGACCTCCTGCTTCTCCTCTTGATCCTTAACTCAGACTCATTAATCATTGGTTTCAGCCACTAAAACTCAATACATCCTTCCCTATGAATTTCCAGCCACCTAAGAAGACATGAATCAATCTTGACTTTAGACCTCTAGAAGAAATCAAGTTGCATTTAATGAGGTCAAACTCTGTAATACAAGCATGGAAAAATAGATAATTTAATATATAGGCAGGGACATATTAAATTACAAAACCATGGTAAAAATGGTGGTATTAGGAAGAAGTTTCCCAAGCACAGAAGAATTAGATAACTAAAGACCATATAATTAGTTACCAAGAAACAAAGTTCCTTAGTAATTCAAAACTAAGATGAATCCAATCAAGCAGCACTTTTGCAACAAATGCACTAGGAGCACAACATTAGACGAGAAATGTGTTTGCACATTAGACAGATTCAAGCATTGTCTTTCAAACATATAGCACTAAAACATCCATAGAAAGACATATAAGCATAAAGTATGACAGTAGAAAAGGCTTTATTATGAAGCTTTCTAAATATTTCAATGGGTGTCTTGGATTCCAAATTTTGGATGAACATGAATGAAAGATTGCATACAGCAAGAACATTATAGCATTTTATTTTCTCCAGTCGCCGATTTAAAGTGTCTTTTGTAAATATGTAACATGGCTCATGTGCCTATTCTGGAGGGGCAAAATGACAAAAGTCAGACATCAAGATGAATTTTGCATTCTGATTTGACGAATTGCAGCCTAACTCTTAGTTGATCTAATTAATTCATGGCGAAGATTATGCATGAACAGCACTGATCCTCAAGAAAACAGTTAAGTCACTTGACATGCTTACATTAAACACCTGATGTCTAACAAAATAATTTAGCCTAAATCATTTATAAAGATAAAAGTTAAAGTTACTCTCATACAACTGCAACTTTCTGCTTCTCAATCCCCAAGTCCATCTGCCACTTCTCTTCCCGCTTTTCATATTCAGAGATCACAATCAAATGGGCAGTTTTTTCCCTCTTGAGAATCTCCCCAGTTTCTGCCAAAGCTTGCCTAACTTCTTCATATTTAGCAATCGAATCTTTCTTCTCGATTAGTAAAAGACCAAGATTATACTGATACTCATGAAGCTGCATAGAAAACATCATACGACAAAGTATTTAATTAGTACTGACAACGTTGTATCTAAGACGTCCCATATTTAACAAAAGAAAAAGAAAATCAATTAAATAATGAATAATATGCAAAAGAAAATTTTCTGAACAGTAGGTCATTTCCAATTTTATTCAGAATAATATGGCAAGAAAACCACTATAATCTCAATACAGCAGAAAAACTAATAACTAGTGAAAATATGGGAATCCAAAAGAAAATATCCGGATACTAAAACCTCAATTTATAATACAATATTGAAAGCAATAGCTCTTAATATAAATATGACAAATCTATCTTATTGGTTAACAATCCAAGACTCTACTCTGGATCAACATATATTCAGTGTGCTTCTCCTTTGCGTGCAAGACCAAGGTAACACTAAAAGAGAAAACTGACCCATGAATTAAAAGACAAAATGACACAGACTCCTAAACATTCCATTTAAAGGACGATTCATTTTGGTTTGTTGTCAGAAGATGATGATTTGGAAGAAGAAAAAAATAATCTCACTTGACAACTGCATAAGACTAAAGCATATATTTCCAATAGGCATCTATGTCAACATTAAGAAGGTTGTCAACATTTTGGACAAAACAATACTGGCCAATGAAATAATAAAGTATATCTTATTGTATATGGTCCTATGCTTGAAAACAGTGCATGCAGATGAACCAAGATAATAACTCAATTTCTCAGCATAACGTCAAACATAAACATAAAACCATAGGTTGTCCATGTTCATAGACAATGATTAGACCTGAAACTTAAAGTTCAAACAAATAATATTCTGCAGATTTAGACAGAATGATATCCTGAAAGTGCAGATTGCATTCCTTTACTAATTGTGTGTTTTATGCAGTTTGTCCTTAAGAAGTAATGACATTTTACTGACACTGTCGAGATTACTTAGATCCACACTGATAATTTGTGTGTTTGATTGTTCTGCTTGGTTAAGAGAGAATCTTAAATGGCTACCTATTTTGGGATGAAGTAGGTCTCTCTCAGGCCTTAACACAGTATCAAAGGAAGTTTAGTTGTCCTAGCTCACTATAAGTGTGTGTTTGTCTCAAGTTTTATTGGGCAAGTGTCCTGGAATTTATCCTAAATAGGTTACAATGTAAGGTGGATAATTGAAGCAACTTAGTTCATATCGCCAAATTGTTCAAGTGGGAAGTGGCTGCCTGCTTAAGTGACCAGCTATTTTGGTTAGATTGGGTTTGCTTCTATGCTAATATTTTTGCTCTACATTAACATGAAAAAGTATATATCATTAGATTGAAGGCCACTTGAGAAATCCAAATTCTAAATCACGCTTTACTTAGTCAAAATAATACTGTGGATGTCTGCAACGCCAGGTAAGCATAACTAGAACCACAAATCACGGTGAAACCAAAATGCGAACTAGAGAAATAAATAAATAAATAAATGGTATCAATAACCTCCTTTTCAAGCTCGTTAATCCTCTGAATAAGAGCTTCCCTGTCCTTCCTCTGCAGCACCGACTCATCCAGCAACCCTGCATCCCTAAAATGCCGCCAAGCTTCCACCTCGGCACCCCATCCTCCAATGGTATCCCCTCCATTCTCACCCAGAAAAGCCTGTGGCGGCCGTGGCTCCTCTACCACGTTCTTCCCCTTCCCTTTCAAGGATGATGGGCCACCGACGCGCCCCTGAGGGTTGGACGGCGAGTCCAGTCCATTTTCATCGAAGTCTCGAATACTAGGTGACAGCGACCACCCTTTCTTCTGAGGGGTGAACATCACGAATACTCTTTCTTCATCAAAGCTTCCCGAGCCAAAACCCTAGAATGGTCTTCAGTTCCGCCAGGAGTGGGAACCAAAAACCCTAATCCACAAACTAAACACAAGAAGGAAAACAAAAACGGCTTCTGACGCGCAAAAGGCAAAGAGTAACTGCGGAACCTTCAGGCGAAGAGGAATTCCTCACTCGAGCGAACGAGGGAGACGAACTGGATCGCGAAAGGAACTTCGGAGCCCTGAATTGAAGGTGAACAACAACAATTAGCGGAGGAAATTGGAGGGAGGGAACGGACGAAAAGCAGATCGAACAAGGGGCGCACACAGAAAACCCTAGAATTGGAAACAGAGGGATCGTGTGGACCAATTTCGATATCTTTTCCAATTAATTTCTCATCGGGGGACTTATTGAGTCCTCTTTTCGTTGTTGACGAAATTGCCCCTCCTTAATCTTTTATTTTATCTTGCCGTGAAATTCTTTCCCTTTCTGGGGACATTTTGCTGGCAATGGTTTCCGGTAAGCATTGAACTTTTCCAGCACACCACCGTATACTTACGTTTGTTTAGCATTTAAAAATTAAATAATTGTGATTAAATAAAAATTATCATAAGCTAAGCTGAGTTTAAAGGTGAAATTTAGTTGGTGATTTAGTAATGATAATAAATAATAGTGTTTAAATTATGAGTTTAAAAATAATTTTTAAATTTATAAAAATCACTAAACTCATATAAGTTGATGTGTTTCATTTTCATTCTCATTCCTTTTTAGAAATTTAAAAAAATATATTTTAAAATATTAACAATATAAAAGACAAATTGTAAATTTTTTTAAAATTAACAAAATTAAAAATTGAAAAAATCAAAGAGAGAAAAAAATTAAAAAAAAACAATTATAAAATAAAAAAAAAATAGGGAAAAAAATCCAAATAGATACTAAAAAGAAAAATAAATTAAAAAAATAATAATACCTAATCCACGTTTATAAACCGAATA
>JBBPFQ010752741.1:0-13731 GCA_037974815.1 Kaempferia elegans
TCGGTTTTGGTCTTTTAGTTTGGTTTTGCTACCTAGAACTATGTTTCAGACTTGCATTGGTTTGATTCCCATAGATTTTCTTTATATCGAGTTTTCGGGGTATGCTACCCACGTCTTTCGTCTTCTGCCGTGATGCTTTCCGTTTATAGCGGAGTAGATATTTCTTTCTAAATAACTGCGTGGTTGTGGTTAATTTCATTTATACTGTTATATATGAACTACGTGGGAATTTTTAATTATTGCATTATATTCCAGCCCTTTTGGCCGAGGATTGAGAGGAAATGTATTCTGGATACATATTGTCACCGGTATATGGGAGATGTTGCCAGAGTTTTATCTGGCATGGACCCCCTCGGGGCGTGACATTGGATGTCTATGGGAAGACCTTAAGCAGGTCAAGAGTGATCAAATATTTAAAGGGAGACATACACATACCATGAGAGTAATGTTGGTCTTTTGTTTAATGGGAGGATTGTTAAGAATACTATCAAAATCTCACATTAGAAATATATAAAAAATATCATGGTTTTAAAAATATAAAAGATATCTTCTTAGTAAGAGACGTTTAATATAATTTTTTTATAACAAATAACATTGTATAAAGAAAAAAAAAACTGCGTGACACTTCTAATTCGATATTAAGAATATGCTCTAAATATTAAAATGTACTCTAAAAATATAATGAATGAATAATTAAGTTTATTGTTTCAACAAATCATAATATCTAAACTAATCTCATTCAAGTTAAAAAAAAAAATGGAACCAAGCATTTTAATAATTTATTTTATTATCGGTTCCTTTACTAAATGCACTTGAGTTACGGGGCCCACAAGAGTTTTGGTTGCCGCCAAAATAGCGTTTAAGTTGACCGAGTAATAAAGTGCGTTGATGTGGACAAGTGAAGATGAATTAATTGTTTGACAGATTCCTCTCTCTCTCTCCTTTGATTTCTTTCCTATTCGAGTTCCCTATAAGACTCTGACTTTTCTTCCTTTCCGTTTTTACATTCAGAGTTCAGATGAGGGGTGCAAATGAGCAAGTCGTTCGTGAGCGGCTCGGTCAAACTCGACTCGAGTTTGAAGTTGACCAAGCTCGAGCCGAGCTCGAGCCGGCTCGTTTAATATTCAAGCTGAGCTCAAGCCTACGCATTATTGACTCGATGGCTCGTTAAGCTTTTTCGAGCCGGAATAATTCAATCTTAGTATATTTAAAAAATATAATACCTTAAAAAAAATAATAAATTGTTTAAGTTCAGGTGGTTAGAGGACTTTGTGAAATTTTCGTGTGGTTGAAGGTTCGTATTTATTTTAATTTAATTTTTCGAGCCGAAATCGAGCCGAGCTCAAGCTTGTATTTAAGTGATCGAGCCGAGCTCGAGCCCAAAGTAAAAAACTCGCTCGAGCTCGAGCCCGAGCCAAGCCGGTTCAGATTTCTCGAGCTCGAGCCAACCCAAGCTCGGGCTCGGCTCATTTACCGCCCTAAATTTTCCGGTGCTTAATTCAGAATTTAGAGAGTGGGGTCCTTTTTAAAATAACTTTGCACATAATTTAGTAAAAAATAATAATTTCCTCTTTCGTCCTCCTTCGTTGTCGATATTTTACCTTTCTCCTGCGCGTTTTATGCTTCGGTAGGATCGGGGGAGACGGCATCAAGATCAAGGCCAAGGTCAGATCCATGGCGGAGACGCCGCCTCCATTCCAGGAAGCATCCCGCTGCGACGTCTGCAACTGCAGTTTCAACACCTTCCGCCGCCGGGTACCTCCTCCTCCTTTTCCTTTCGTCATGCCGACCATCGGGAGAAAATTTTCTCCTGATATATATTTTATCGATCACTTGTCTATTTTCCTAATGCCAAAATATAGCAATTGATCTAAGTAGTGGAGTTTAGCTCATACTGACACATTGATTTTTCAGTTCGGAATCTTGATTTTATCTGTATATTTGAACTTAATAATGACTCTCGAAACCATCGTGATCCTGTTTCCCATTTAGTAAAGAGGAAACTTTCCTCTTCGTCCAAAAAAAAAGAGGAAACTTTCCTCTTCTGAATTAGTTGTTCTCGTATAGTTTTTTTTTAAATTTTAACTATTAGTTTTTAATCACTTTTTATCCATCAATGGACGACAATATCGCCAAGTTTCTATCATGTAGCTATCCCAATGTGTTCTGACTACGTGCTTATGATTGAAGAGTAAAACAAGGTAGTCTGTATTGAAAAATACCGTTAGCTGGAAAAATTCACTATCTAAGTTTTCCTTTCCATTTCAGCTGAACCATATTACTTGATTCTTATTCTATTTCATACTTTTAGTTCCTTTTTCATCTTTCCTTACTGTTAATGTTTCATGTTCTTGTCTGTATTATATCTATTTCAAGTATAGAAATATTCCTTTTATTTTGTATTCCAAATTGACTATTGATGGCTTTAAGTAATAACAAGTAATTTAAACCTGCCATTCATTACTTGACATGGTATCAGGGCCACCTCGGGGAATTTTAGATCATCCTTCTTCCTATTCCTGAATTCTCTCACTTGGCTTCTTCCTTGAGTTATTCTGAGGATTCATCTTCGCCTGATGCTCAAGTAGGGGATCCTCTACCTGAGATCCTTCCTCATCCCCACTTACCTAACAGCTGAACCAAGAGAATCCACCACCCAAGGTTCTTTCCGTCGTCATTATAGCCCACCTCCTAAACCAAGAGAAGCCATTTACACTCATGATTTTCTCTGATCTTTGCTGATGCCTATCGCCCCATGCCCAAAATAAGGTAAATATATCACTTAAAATCTTCACTGGCCTTCATTGCTGCCTAACACTCGCATTACATCTCAACCAGTATCATTGCTGAGATCCACCAATGACTAACTTCCCTAGTGTATGCACTTAGATACACCTGCGAGTCATTGACCTTCTATTTGACTCCTTTATCTCAACCTTTGGGATTATAGGAACTCAATTTGGTTCTCAACTCATTTGAAATGGCAGACAAGGTTCTACTGATAGTCATCAAACTTGATGGTATAAACTACAACCAAATGCCCTATCTGATGATTTTTTTTTTTTTTTGATAGGAAGAATGATATGGGAATATGTGATTGAAGAATGATAATCCACAACAAAGACAATGACCTGGATTGTTAACACAGCTCTTCCATAATCATGCAGTTCAATAAGTTTGAATTCGTAAAGGAAATCTGGATTTTCTTGCTAAAATGTACAGTCAAATATGGATACTTATTGTTGCTATAAAGTAATAAATTACTGTTGATCTCGAAGAGAGTAGGAGCTTTACATGGCACTATATCACATGGTAACCATTGCACTAACATTCTAGAAGCACTTTTCACTATTGTGAATCTCTAACCCAGAATAAGTATCTTGCAAATGATTTATAGTTATATTGAATATGTTTCTTTATAACACTTAGTTCGTACTCTGGATTTTCTTACATACATTTTGACTGTGTTATGTTAGTCTTAAAGATTAAACTGCAACTCATTTGGTTCTTTTTATGGGCAGCATCATTGTCGATGTTGCGGCCGGACATTATGTCATGAACATTCTTCAAACTACATGGTACTTTCTATTATCTGATTTCTTTGTAATTATACATATTACATATACTTAAGATCAAGTCGCTAAGATGCTAATCAAATTCTCAGATCTTACCACAATTTGGCATATCTTCTGATGTCAGAGTGTGCTCTGACTGTTTCAACAACTCTTCTAGGTAAAGCTTCAACTTTTTGTTTTTCTCATTTAGCATCAATTCTTTATCATGTTTAATTTAATCTGTCACACCTAAAATCATCATGGATCATTACTTTTATGGAAGACAAGCAATAGAAATCGGAGATCTCAGATAACAAAACACATGATGTATGTGATCGAGCATCAATGAGTGTTGTTGGATGATCTTCCTGTTGGCTGATGCAGTGGAATGTGGAAGAAGAGAATATTCCTATCCTGCTCAACCATTGTTGTCATTTCTATTCCGATGTTTCCTTCATGCATGTGTGAATTGTTGGAGTCATCTCGTCCTATGAAATCTAGTTTTAGTTTGGGTCCATGATTCCAATGTTAAGTTTTGATTGTTCGACTGAAATCTTCTGAAATTTCAAACCTTGATCCCGGAAGCTAGCTATCTTTGTGTTTCGAGAATTAGTTTAGTTAACATCTGCATGAAACTTGGATTTGCTGAATTGGCAAACTTTTGTTTTGGTATTGACATTAACCATAGAGCTACTTGGTGTTCTTATAGCTTTTATCTCTTCAATGGGAACTTGTATAATGTGTTTCAATGATGCTTTCCCCTATATGAAGGGTGATTTGTTCATTTGTTCTTGGTAATATGAGTATCAATGATTTGTTTTTCATGTTGGTGAATGTTTGAAACTTGACTCAGTTCTGAATTCTGATTGTGTTCGTGTGACAAATGTGTATACCCTTAACATAAGAAACACTAATAAGCTCTAGAAAGAAGACTTTAAAGCATTCAATTGTTTTTCACCTTAAGAGCTTGCAACATTCTTAGTATTTTTCATCACATTCAAATGAGTTCTTGGAAATTAGATTTACCTTTCACCTACCAACCTTGTAAATTTCCTTAAAATGATGCATTTGAGTTCTTTGTTTTAGGTTTCAGAAAGATAATAAACAGATTTCTCCAAATAACTCCAATGGTGCAGAGAACTCATTTTCAAAATTAACACTTAACGAGAATGCTGTTTTATTGGCTAAAACATCAGAAGAATCTGCAGCAGGTGTTCTGGAGTGCAAGTGTGGGATGCCTCTGTGCATATGTGTAGCTCCAACACCAGAACCAGTTCCTATACAGGTATATGCTGATAGACTTTATGCTTAAGCTAGGTTTTTTGCTATGATTTTTAGATGCTCATGCACATGCATAGATGCAGAATACTATTATCTCAAATACCAAACCAAAGAAGGCTAGCAGCCAGAAATCTACAGAATCCATTTCAATGAAGCACGCTTCTACTTCTTCCAAGAATCCAAGGTTGCCTATCTATTAGTTCCACTTAGACTTTGTTAGTTTTGAGACACTTAGCTTAATGTAGTTTGAAATTAAATTCAGAATTGTGTTTTTCTGATTCTCGTTTGATAGTTTTCTTTGTCTAGTTTCTACTAATAAATTATTGCTTGGTCTAAGTTTTATTATTTTCCTTACAGTAGTCATTTTTTTTTAATCTTTGGGTAATTTATTTGATTTCAGACACATGAAGCTCCTGTTTTAGATTATGACAGGCATTATTATTTATTGCAGCCCGATTTTTAACCATAGTCAAATAAGCAACCTTACAATAGATAAGGCTAGTGCAAATTATGAAGTCAATGGAGAGGTAAAAGTCTATCATGGAACCTGAATTCTTGTTTCTTGCTTGTGGATCTCATATCACTGGATTATGGGGATTGTTTCTTCATTCCAGGGGTTAAGAGAAGCAATTAAGAATAGTGATGCTACTGCTGTCAAAGAACTTCTTAGTAAGGTATATAAGATGACTGTGAGAAGGTTAATGCTTTAGCCAAAGCTAACTTTTCCTTTCTGGAGCAGGGTGTCGATCCAAATTATTGTGACAAGCAAGGCTTAACGTTGCTACATCTTGTAAGTCATTCCCTTCGACAAATTTAAAATTTCTGAATTTCGATTTTTCAGGTGACCATTTTAGCAATGTCTACCATTCATGCTTTTAAAACTTACTCTCATCTTTGTTACAATTTTTAAAATTGCTGCATGTTCTTCTGTGGCTTGATATTTGTAAACTATGATTCAAAAGTTCTGGTTGGATACATGGTTTTTTAAATTATGCTTCTTTGAAGAATGTATCAACTAATATTCAACTATATAAAATGTAAATCTCTCTTGCTGTCTTGCCTAGAGTCATGGCAAATAAGTGGAATGTACATGCTTAGCTGCTACAAATCTGCCGCATAGTTACTGGGGCTCTGCTACGCCGGGGGACTGAATGTACATGCTTACCTGAAGTAGACATTAGTTGTTAGCTATCATTCTTGATGACAAAATTTCTTTTTTTATTTGTTAATGCAAACTTCTATAGGTGCCTATTCAACTTGCTTAAACAAGTAATATTTGTCAAGAAAAGCTATCCTTGACTCTCTCTCTCTCTCTCTCTCTCTTCGTGTTTGTGTGTGATTAAAAATGCAAGAGATGCCCTCAAGGCATAGCACAGACGGTGGGTGCATGACATCTCTGGCGTAATGACCAGCGGTCGATTCCCAAGAACTTACGACCTATGGTCTACCCAACCATGCGCCTAACGCCTGTGTATCTGCATTTACCTCCCTCCATATCTGTAAGGTCAGCTCTAGGGGGCTGTTGATGTGGTGGTTCCATAATTTTTTATTATTATTATTAAAATTGCAAGAGATGGGTATGTATGCTGGAATGTTTTCTTCATTGTAGGCTGCAGTTTTTAACCAGACTGAAATAGCTTTCATCCTCATGGATCATGGAGCAAGCACAGAATCCAAAAATGCACAAGGTGATTGTTTGTTTCATGATTACTTGTGTAGTAACGGTTAGTTATACAGTTTCAGTTTTCCTTTTATAATGGCTTGCAAATGCTTTAGCATACTTAAACCTTTATTTTCTTATTGCTAATAAGATAAGTGGATATACTGGTCTTCTCTCTTTTTTTTCCCTGACGAACTTTTGGCCCTAGTGAGTTTTGACCAATTAATCTGTCCTTAAATGTCAGTCACATTCAATGCATTCTAACACTGTGCCAGTTATGTTTTGTAGAATAGCATAGCTTCAAAAAGTAAGGGGGAAAAAAATAAAAATTCATCGACTCCTTGCCCCTGCTAGTTTACATCAGCAAGAGCAGTAGATATTTATGCATTTCCACAAGGAAACTCTGCTAACACCTCACTCTGCGTATTCTTTATTATCAGGCGAAACACCAGTGGATTGTGCTCCCACCATGTTGCAGTACAAAATGCGCAAGAAAATGGAGGAACTTGTGGCCATCGGATAATCAAGAAATCGTGTTTGAAATTCAGAATTCTGATGTTAACTATGCTCATTTCATTCCCTGTTTCTGTTTTATGAAAAGACAATCAAGCATTATTTAAAAGCAGTGTGTCTGTATGACAGATACTTCTGTTGGGGAGAATGCGTTTTTTCTCACTACTTGAAACAATAAGTAATAATTCAACTATTGTGTATTCATTAGTTGTGTGTGTGCATTCCCCTTTGCTCTTAGATCTTCTAGATTAGGACACTGAATGAAGTGGTTTCTTTTAGGGGTGCTTGGTTGGATGGTATGAAATTAAGGAATGGGAAATAGATTAAAAGTTGGCATTTGGTTTGGGCGATTAGTGGTGAATCCTACAAATTTAATCCTCCAAACATAAAAATGAGTCATTACCTAGTTTTATGGGGGTCTATCACTCCTATTTTCATTTTCATATCCGCCAATTACTGTACTTGGTAGCCATCAGCCTAAGAAAGAAAATCACATGGATTGCCCTTTGTCTGAACCTTCCACCTAACAGTTCAACAATCAAAAGTATCATCACTGTCCCTTGAAGGAGATCAATCCTACCATCTTCATTTTACAGACACTTATATTTCAATCAACAATGTCACCACTGTTCTTGAGCAATTGACACACAAGTAGAAGCCCTAATTTTGCAAAAAGAAAACGAATCGGTTTGGATAAATTTAACAAATACAAACGAATGGGCTATAATCTAGCTTGCTAGAAGTTGGAGGTGGATGTCCCAACATATCCGAACCCTATAATAATGAATGCAAAAGCTTGAAGGTAGATATATACATAGTAATAGTTTTCTCCAAATGCAATATTGTAGGATGCACAGAACAGGAGGTAGACTGCAAACCCAAGCTGTGAGAAACTCACCCTGAGTTCCAAAACATAATAAGAGACATCATTAGCATCGGCTAAAAAATATCAAAAATAAATGATGAACTCGGTGTGCTTTACTTGTCTCTGAGAGATGATCTGGTTGGTTCTGAGAAACTGATTTCAAGTTTTCCAGTGAGTGTTTCACCTAGCTTCTCAGTAACAACCCACTCGTTGAAATTGGCTGTCTCAAGAAGACCAATTATGGCTGCTTTCATTCGGTGCATGGACATTACATTCTCAAACAAAATCCAGAATGGCATTATGTGGAGAGAGCTGCCACCAAAACATTTCCCAGATGTTGAGAATAAAGAAACAAAAAACCCCGAGCACCACACCCTGATGTATTTAAGTTTGGTGCATCTAATACCTGGGATTTCTGATGGCATTGAGAAAGGTAATTGTTGTAGGAATGTAGAACACCCCCCAAATGGGGATGCTCACTTCTGGAACTAAGACTGATGTTGGTATCACAATGCAATAGAAAGCAAAGGTGACGATTGGGGCCACAACCCTTCTAACAAAGAAGAAGCTGTAAATCAAGTGAATTTTCTTCCAAATGGATACCTCCTGTTCCAATGGGAGAGGTAAACACACCAAACTGAAAAAAGTCTAACTATACTATCAAAGGATTTTTAGTATAAAGCTCTTTCATACCATTGCAATTAAGATTTCCCATGCCATTTTTCTAAATAAGTTGGCAGCGCCACAAGTCCAACGGTGCTGCTGATTGCAGTAGGCCTTAAATGTACTTGGAAGTTCACTTCTGACCTGCACTTGTACAAAACAAAAACACATGAAGTTTTAGTAGATGCCATTATGTGAATGGTACCATCCTAGGTTTAGAGCAAACTTTGATTTACCTTGATGTTGCCGACATACAAAAATTGCCAACCTCTGAGGCTTGCCCGAACAGCCAAGTCCATGTCCTCTACCGTTGTTCGATCTTTCCAACCCCCAGCTTCATTGATGGCAGATATTCGCCAAACTCCAGCTGTCCCTGAAAATGTTCACACTGTGATGAATGAAAAATAGTACCTACCCTAAATATATTGTTTGGTATATAAATCCAATATTAAGATATATTTAAATAGTAGATTTTTATACCTTTTGAATCAATTTGTCCATTTTTGTTTAGAAATTGTTATCACATTATATATTTATACAAATAATTAGCAAGTTCTTAACTGTAGGTAGGGGTTTAGATTGTACATCAGGTGATATTTTTTGACTTCACTCTGTGCTTTTAATGCATTTCATCTAGAAACATAATGATATTGAAAATAATATGCAACTATGTAGCAGTAAAAGAATATAGAATCACGTTCACAAATTCATTTTTTTCTAGAGGAAAATGTAATTTGCACTAAAATATATTGATTTGTGACTCTTATTACAGTTAAACGGTATTTCATGCAGTTGATAGCATCAGACTATAGCAGTAAACTAGTCATCTCTATGTATGTAACTGAACTACATTTTAAGCAACTCATAATCAACAAATATTGCTCCTCAGTGTTTCTCGGTTGTAGAACTAATGTTTTTCCCTTACCATTAAACCCGAAGAAGGCATGCGAAGATGATCCTGACTCTTGCTCCACTTTGAAGTGGTAATCAAGTGATATCTTCTGTATCCTAGTCATCAGGCACTTGTTATAGTTCACTGCAAAATGCCCGGCAAATGCTGTGTCAGCGACCTCCTGTCAATTCGACAATTACAAAAATCAGGATGAAAAAAGGCATGCACCACTTTATGCTAAATTATCTGAGGACCACTACAATTTCAATAGTTGTCTGTGAAGTTCATATCTTTGAGCAATTTTCTTCACTTAAGGCATTCTCTAGTGTTTAATTAATATAGGATACTTGCTGCAATGGTGTCACGTAAATTGATGCATAAGAGATTTGAGCTACCAGATGCCTAACAGGAGTTTTAGTGCAATGAAAAGCCTACCTTAAAATAAGATTATCACAGAAAAACAGCAAGAGTAGTTAAGCAGATAGAATATATAGATCGCCAATTTAAAGGTCTTATTAACTTTTGTTTTGAGTGCTCTAAATCAAAAATATAAAATGCAAAGAGTTCCAGTTTGATGATTGATGATCAAATTACATTTGTCTTCTGTAAAGTAACATCAACCTAGTTCTTCAAAAAAGGAAGTTTAAGATAAAACATTCTCTTTAAAGCTAGATTAACTGAAAATACCTAGATATAGCTGGGAATAACTTACCGAATTCCCAGCGTGCCTGAACGAGGGCAATTTTTTCATTATACACGAGAAATGGAATTGTTTTGATGAGAAAGTCTGATTCCGGTTGGAAATCAGCGTCAAAGATGGCAACAAAATCACATTGCTCCACATATGCATGTTCCATGCCTTTTTTCAAGGCTCCAGCTTTATATCCCTTCCTGTTTTCTCTAACCTCATAGGCTATGTTGACTCCTTTGTTTGCCCAACCCCTGCATTCTAACTCCACCAAGTTCTACAGAAAAATCGACAAAGGATAAGACAAAGACACTACTTTTTGTTTGATTCCTTAATTCCATTTTATAGTCAAGTGAGATTTTACTTCTTTAGACTAAGACAAAAATTAGACAAAACAAGTCATTCACTTAGGAATAGAAATTGCATTTTCTTTATTGGATAAAAACGTAATATTGCATAGTACAAGATGTTTAAGCTCTTTAATAAATGCTATCCTTCGAAGAATCCATGGTAAATTCGACTTTAGATATATTTATATATAGAGAGAGAAATATTAACCTACACAACCACTGTGAGCGACATTCATGCGTGACAGACACTCTGCAGAAGGCGCCTTCCATGCAGAGTGTCACGCATGAAAGTTGCGTACGCGCGTTGTGTAGGCTAATATTATCTCTTAACTTAATTTTCTTATGTTTAATGAATAGTCAAACGAAAAACTAACATGAACCCTAAAACTATCCAAAAATATTAGGTATTATATGATATGTCTCGTATTTTTCAATAATTAGGCATGGATGTCATGTCTACAGCGAAGAAGCATCAAGTGAAATGGACATTTCAACAACTCATGAAGCTATTAAGCACTCAGATTACTTAAAGAATAATAGTTGCGTCGTTAAAAGTTCTGGCAGCTATTTCTTTAAGGATTGTTGCATTAAAGAAACCCTGTGAGAAAACTTTTGACTAACTCTCAGAAGAAAAGCATAGTTACATTCCATCTGAAAAACAAATGCCATTCATTTTAAATAGCTAGATCTGATGTGCCTTTCTCATGAAAAGTTGTCAAAAAACTTTAAAAATTCAAACACTTATACTTCTTTGTTCAGATAG
The DNA here is from genome assembly GCA_037974815.1 of Kaempferia elegans. Lineage (NCBI taxonomy): Eukaryota > Viridiplantae > Streptophyta > Magnoliopsida > Zingiberales > Zingiberaceae > Kaempferia > Kaempferia elegans. The sequence goes on from JBBPFQ010752741.1 coordinate 11,230, forward strand.
CTTAACTTTATAAATTTCAAATTCCAGTAAAACAACTCTAAGCAAAATCAATGTAGCATCCATTTACTACCAGACAAACTAAAATTAGGGACCCACAAACAAAATTATCTAAGATCCATGGTATAATGTTTGGTAAAGGTGAGAAACAGTCCAAGACCACTGATTGAATTGATGAAAATCCTAGTCATATGCCCTGGTGTGGCTTGCTCAGCAAGACAATGTCAAAGCTATTCTCAAACAAAAAATATAGTACCACTCACCATCCCATGAATGTTTGGTATATTCTGATGCCGATCGCAAACAATTTCACATAATTGGTAGATTTCTTCATCTAACATAGACTTGATAAAGTTGCATCTAGCCTTGAGAATAAAACTAAATCATGATCTAGAAAGGTGTGGCCGTGTGGCTGGATCAGGTGAGGATTAATTACCTTAATCACAGGGTCCGTAGAGTCATCAAGAACTTGGATTATGATCCTATCTGGTGGCCACGTTAGGGCACAAGCTGCTCCGATTGACATCTTGTACACCTTCAACATCACTTCTAGAGATCAGAAGAGAAAAAAAAAGGAACTGAATTTGATAGGATCCGGCTATTATCAAGCAAGTTGAGGACAAACCCTACTACCTCTTTCTCGTTGTACATGGGTATTTGGACTAGCACGATGGGGAAAGCTGCGCTGCTCATCTCCTCATCATTTTTGGCAATGGGCTCCCACCGGTAGCGTTTCTCCGGCGTGCGGCGGAGCAGCTTTGCCCCGAGGCTGACGGCGCTCATGAACACCGCTTCCACCATGAGCATCGCCGACATGGCCAAGCACAGAGCCACTGCGGCTCGCAGGACCGGCGCGATCGCCTTCGCCCGCAACTCGACCCAAACGGCGCAGGTCTCCTCCGGCCACAAGCTTCCCTGGGAATCAAATAGGGATGCAACGAGCGCGGAGACGGATGATCGAATGGACGGAGCCAGCTTGAGTGCTTTGTCAATGGCCGAGCTTAAGTGGAGATTGGGGATGGGGAGGGCGGAGGAGGGGGCGGGGAGGGCCAGAAGAGCGACCGTTACCAGCATCGTCATGGACTCCATGAATCTAGATCAGCTCCGGCGATCAGCCTTCGAGTATCAATCGAGATATGTTTGTTTATGCAGCAGCTTCTGTAGAGCTGTGCTTCAACGTTGGAGCTTGCTTGCCAGAGGGGCCCGCCACGGGAGGAAGAAATAATCTCGGTTCCAGGTTTCACGATCCGGCATTGGATTGGAGGGTCTTTGCTGTTGCCTGTGTGTTCTCAAACCAAAATAATTCTTTCATTTTGCAACATGATAATAATATTTTTTTTTAAAAAAAATATAATCATTGTGATTGCCACTGTAGTTGATTATTATAAGTGATATTTGAGATCAATCCAATTTTTAGATGTGATTGGTATATATATATACATAACTTATTATCAGATAATTATATAATTAAAATTATAAGAAATAAAATATAACTTAATACTATTTAATTTAAATCTAGATAATGTAATAAAAAATTATTTGTCTGGAGGTTTAGTGTATAATCTAGTTTAATATTTACTGTAATACTCATGGTTGTGTCTCTTACAACTAGATTCGAGGCTTTATTTATACCTCAACAATCAAAGTGACCATTTACTGATGTGGCAATTTGGGGGCCTCTCGAATAGTTAGAAGTGACTCTAAGTGGATAAAATTGTATCCACGCAACATTCAGAAATATGATCTAGCAACATCGCAACATTCAGAAATATGATCTAGTAACATTGGAGGTGCCTCAATTCATCATGTAGGACCGTTGGCATATGAGAAGGGGAGGTGAATTATGTGTATATTAAAAAACGTTCCCTTTTTTGGACTTTGAAAGATAAGTGTGAGTGCGCAACAGAATAAAACAAAGTGAACGGAAAAGTATAAGTCATCAAAATAAATATATCACACCAAGAGTATAAGTCAGTCAAACAAGTTAATTACACTAGCAAATATAACTTTTCAGGTCCATTTTAGAGAAAGTAAAATTTTTTAAAGTAAACTTTCAAACACACTTGTCGAAAAAGTTTTTAGGAGATTTTTAAGTATTTTTCTAGAAACTTTCAAAATGATTTTTCGAAATAGCATTTTCAAACATTTGTTTCAAGATTTTTGCAAACAAATGTTTCATAGTAATTTTTCAAAAAACTTCAAAGTAAAATTTTCAAATATTTTTAGATATTTCAAGCAATTTTCAAAAGTTTTTAGAATAACATTATCAAAAAATTTCAAAGTAGCATTTTCAAATATTTTTAAATATTTCAAGCAAATTTTAAAAATTTTCAAAGTAGCATTTTCAAACCTTATTTTTAAAATATTTCAACCCTTCCTCCCTTAAAACTGATAATTGGTTATCTTTATTAACTATAAGGAGCTCTATCTAAGTGTCTAACGCATTTGTTGAGAAAATATATTATCTTGAAAACTATATAAGTATTTTCTATGTACCCATTCGAA
>JBBPFQ010752951.1:0-13730 GCA_037974815.1 Kaempferia elegans
TTAATGGTCAAAGAAAGAAATTGTCGGAAAGTATGCTGGGACACGTTAAATTTTAATCCTATAACTTCTCATATTTTAACGATCGCATCGCCTTATGCTGCACGAGTTCGTTCTCAATTATTATTAATTAGATGTTTAATTTATTTAAAAATTATAAAGTTTAATAAAATCTAAAAGATTTAAAATAAATATTAGAAAAAAATATTTATTAATATTAGTTAATATTTTATTTAAAAAATAAATAAATTTTAAATAGGTTAGAAAAATATGTGGTTGGAGTTGGAGACTCGGACAACCGGGTCCATGTCCGTGCCTGACTCAAATGAGGCGGCTACGGGCTTAGTATTGACCCACAGAGTTAAAACGGACTCGAGCAACCGGCGAGTCAGAATCGCGTCGTACCTTCTAGGGTTCCACTTGGGATCGCCCAACCGCATTCCCCTACGCTCTCACGCTCTGGCCTTCGCTGCCCCGCTCCGTGTTCCTCTAACGAGAGGCAATGGAGGGAGATCTGGATGAGGCGAACGAGAAGGAAGGCGTCGAGGCGGAGATATCCCGCGCGATGAGAGCGCGCGTGAGCGACTTCAAGGAGCGAGCCGAGTGAGATGACACAATCCCTTTCTCTTTTTCATTTATTTTCCCCATGTCTCCTCTCGCGCTGCGTTGCGCTACGGAAACATCGCCGAAATGTCTGTTTTTGTTTAGCTATGATTCACACATGAAAAACAAGTTTTCTCTAAATTTCCAGTAATTTGTTGCAACTGCTACTATACTTGATCGTTAGAATGAGCAATACTAACTTTCTTTTCAGTTGAAATGGAGGTTTGTAAGCAGTAAATTATAATTTTCTTATGATTTACTGCAATTAATTCACTACTCAACAAGGCTTCTATTTCTTACGATTTACTGCAATTAATTCATTACTCAACAAGGCTTCTATTTCCTTGCTCTAAATTGCAAGAGATCTTAAGAATAGATGTGATTTTGGAATTTCCTTAAAATTTATGGTTGGTATATTCATAGAGAATCTGTTTACTAACGAAATAGCAAACATAGATGAGAATGATGATTAGTACGCTAGCTGCAGAAATAAAATGCATCAGTTGATATATGGTTAGATATCAAAGGAATTTTAGCCACAAGGTGAGCATGTGCATGCATTCTCAAAACTAAGTTGAACAAGAAATGCAACTATGAGTAGGCCGGTGTGTTTTGTTATCTTCAAAGTCACTATACAGTATATTTGAAAATGTTATAGAACTTGGAAAGAAATTCGTGCAACTGTATCGTGCATGGAAGTAACGGTTCAAACTTCTTTTTTTCTATGATATTGACTTTGTTTTGATCCGATCTACTTTGCTGTCATTTGCAGAAGACTGACCAGAGTATGCCTCTGGAAGGTATATTCACAGTTCTTGTTAGGTGGTCAACCTAGTTCGTTTGTCAGTGACTGTTGTGCCATTATTGTCGCGTGTCAATATGGATAGGTCATATTTGACCTATGTTACTTCTATTTTAGTTTTGTGAATTATTATTATGATTCACTGTCCTTGTGTCACAGGCTGTATTAAGTTTAGTTGTTTTTTCTGTGTAAATTGTGGTAATTTATCAAATCACTTTGCATCCTCATAAAAAAATACTGTTGCTTATGATGCATGGCTTGTATTCTTACCTTTCTAGGTTCCATCATCTGTTCTAATCTATTTTATTTGTCCCATGAATAAATTTTAATCACTCGGACAATTGTTTTTGTTCCAGCACTTTGACACTAGAAGGTGTTCGAAGAGCCCTAGAGAAGGATTTGGGGATGAAAACATTTTCATTGGATGCTCATAAAAGGTTCATAAAGCAATGTTTAGATGAGGTATCCCAGCAGCCAAGCTGTGCCTATAGATTTATAAAATATAATGCATCATGTACTTAAAAGGGCATATGATCAACTATTCATGATGGACTGATGCTTGTATTTTTTTTCACTTTCTTTTCCCACTTTTGTGGCTTGTACGATCCTCTTCATTTTGTCAATTTGAGGATGCATTTCTAGTTGGTGTATTTAGTTGGACTAGCATAAAACTGCTGTTTCATGTCTGAGCAATCTTTTGCTAAAGATTAAGACAGTTAGAACGAGATATTGAATTTTAGTCTTTAGGATCCATAGATATCATGTCATGAACCAGCTTTCTAACAGAATTATATGTAAACAACATTTGTGTTGTGTTAAAGGGTTTTTTTTTTCTCCCGGAGAAGTTGTTGTGGGTAGGTGGTAACAAAGATCTAGAATATGTGAATACAAATTCCAGTCTATTATTGCATGTCATTTTAAGGATTTACTATCTGCACCAAGATAATTGTTTTTTCCGTATCCCTGATCAACCAGCTAGATCTTTTGTAACTGTACCAAAATAAAATGCAATTTCTTTTTGAAAGTTATAGAAATTTAATAAAAGAGTGTTGCAAGATATTTTGCTTGATTTATTTTTTCCTGTTTTGGGGCTCAGTAGCTTTGGTTTTGATTTTGAATCCCACAAGGCCACAACGAAATGCTACGCATAACTCTCATTTGAAATTGTGCAGGCTTTTTTTGGGTCTAAGATTATATTTCTAGATGGAAATAGAGGATGTAAGTATGGAAATATTGGAGTGATAGAGATTCTTTAGAACATAACCATTCAATGATCAACAGTGTTTTGCCTTTTGTTTAATTTGAATAATATCTGCAACTGCCAAAATAAAGGATGATTTTCTAGAATACAATTTTAAAAATAGAAGACTTATATGTTCTACTTGAAGGTTAGTTCATTTATAATTTTATTATCTCTGTAACAGCTAGGATTTATCATGTTTTATTTCTTTGATATAAATTAATAGCACAAACCATAAGTACTGCTGTTTGTCTTTCTTTCTCGGCTTTGTGTTTCTTACTTTGACAGTTATTTCATTATTCCATTACTTTTTCTCATAACTTATCTAAAATATTGCACTATTTTGCTTCGATTTGGTTGGAGCTAGTGCTTTGATGGTGCTAGTGACGAGAACTTACCCAAAACCTCGGGAGCAACTTCTACTCAGTCACCCAAAGAAGAAAAGTCACTATCTGAAGAGAATCAACCACCATCAGAATCCAGAAAGGATGGTTCTGGTTTCAATAAACAAATAGAAGGTTCTCCAACAACCGCTAACAAGGAAGCTTTGGATCATCGGATAGCACATGATCAAGATTCTGAAAATGATGATGTAGATGAAGACAAAATAAGGAAAGCAATCGAAAGTAGAGTTGACTACTTTAGAGAGCATTGTATGTAAGTAAAATAAAGACATTCTTAACCGTTGACAATAATTTGTTAGAAAAAGCTATAATATGCCTTTTTATGGTACACATATTAGATGAACCTTTTTTTTGGGTAACCCATTGTAGAATTAATTTGAGGCTTTTATTATGCTTCTGTAATGACCAAGCAGATGATGCTGTTTTGGTATGACTTGTTCAGGTCTATTTCTTTAGCAGAAGTTCGTCGAACATTGGAAGAAGATCTTAAGCTTAAGAAGAAAGCTTTGGATGCCTACAAAAGTTTTATCACAAATGAGTTGGATAAGGTTAGTTGAACTTGTTTGGTTAACTATTTGTTAGCTTCGAGTTAAAGTTTTTTTTATCAGTTTTAACTGAACTTTTACATAAAATTTTCTTTGCCAGGTATTACAGATTCCTGCAGATGTGAAACCAACCAATGGTGTCAAGAAGCAGCCTAAGAAAGTTTCTCAAAAGGGGGATGAGAAAAAACCTGAGAAAGGAATTAAAAGAACCCGCTATGAGTCAGATTCTTCAAATAACAATGATTCTGTTACTGAGGACGAGGAAGATGAAGAAATCAGACCGAACAAGAGGTCAATTGGAAAAGATAAAGAAGGAAAAAAAGGTCTCAAAAGGTTGAAAAAGTCTAAAGAGGATGACAAGGTATCTAGTTCCAGTGAAGGAAAGACGGCAGAACAAAATTCAGGGAATAGTTCGGAAGATGATGGTGGAAACTCCTCTCAGGATAGTCATTCCCATTCATCTAAAGGAGATGCCAAGGTTCTTCTACATTTCATTCTGCTGCATGATGGTTTTTAATGTATGAGAGTATACTAATTTTATGAGCTACAGAAGAAACAAGAGAAGCCAGTGCAAGTATATGGGAAACGAGTTGAGCAGCTGAAGTCAATAATTAAGTCTTGCGGAATGAGGTATATGAATGTGTAGTTTTACTTCTCTACCAATTTTTTTTTTAGATTATCAACTGCCTTGATGATGATTTTATTTTGCTTTCGTTAGCATCCCTCCGACTGTGTATAGGAAGGCTAAACAGGTGTCAGAAAGCAAACGTGAAGCTTCTCTAATAAAGGAGTTAGAGCAAATTCTTAAAAAAGAAGGATTAACTACTAATCCTTCTGAAAAAGGTGCCTGATCCTTTAGTACTTGGAGATCATTACTTGCTTGGAGATTTTAGTATTGGTTCATTATTTATATGCACTGCATAGTGGTTATACTGTTGTTTATCTCATCAACCTTTGCAACTATATATTGGTCAACAATATTTTCATGTCGTATTACTGATTGAATTAGGAATTTATCTGCTTGAATTACCAACTTACTCTTGTTTTCTTTGTTTAATTTCTCTCCTAGATATTAAAGCTATAAAAAAGAAAAAGGAAAGAGCAAGGGAATTGGAAGGCATTGATATGAGTAACATTGTCTCAAGCTCCCGACGGAGAACGACGTCAAGCTACATTCCTCCACCAAAACCGAAAATAGAAGTTGAGAGCGAGGACGATGAAGAAGATGAAGAAAATGAAGACACAGATGAAGAAAATGAGGATGACGGATCAGGAAGCGAAGACCCTGAGGAAGGTAAATGTTTCTCATTATAACCAAAGCTTGAATTATCTGAGTGTACGAACAATGACTTTTTCCCAGTGAAATGAAGCTATATAACACAATTGATCAACAGTTTAGTTACAGTTCCATACTAAATAATAATCCTACAAAGATTCTCCTTGCTAGTGGTCTGTCTTCCTGGCCATTGAAGTACTTTAAACTCTTGAATTAGTATGTGTATAAAAAAAATTGTTGACTGAAAATTAAGCAAAATATGTCTCTTAGGGTTTCTATATTGTTAGTGAAGGTAACTGTTGATTGGACCTTGTGAATTGTGCTCGCTCTTTCTTCCTTGTGCCTTCTTGAATGACTCCGTCAATGCCTGACTACCCCTTTGTTTCTTGTCGCCAAAATCTCCTTCCTTTGCCCCAATTCCCATCTAGAACATTCCACCTTGTTGACACCTATTAAATTTTCTCATGGTCTAAATCTTCAGACCCTAGTTATCTGCACTTGCTGAGTTTGACTCCACATAGTTCTTTGTTTTGAGTTTCTTTATACTTGTTTTGAGTCAAGTTCAAGAAGTAATATCAAGCCATCAATATCGAAACAATAATTCCAAGAAAGTAAAATAAAAAGGATTTTCTATCATCCTTTCATCATCATTGCTGAGCGCCTAGACTGGCTTGCCAGTCTTTTTTTTTTTTAATTTATAACTTGGCTACTCTTTTTCTTGGCATGTTAGACTGTTATTCTATTCCTCTGACTGCTTAAGAAGCCTTATCGTGCTCCCGTGTCATAATTGATTTCTTTGCAGGCGAGGAAGAAGAAGATGAAGATGAAGAAGAAAGTGATTGACTCACTGTGTCTGAGCACGCTCAAAGTATTCATGTAACATATAATCGAATCGGTCATCTCGTCAATTCATGATGTCTTAATTGTGTCAGTGTTGGTTAGAAAACTAGAGTACTCTTGTCATAAGGATAGCTAGCACATCTTATTCTGCTAACATGTGTAAGCTTAGTCCAGGCCATTTTCCATCGGTTATTTTGGATATATGTTTAGCTCTAAATTGGTTTGAGATAGTAACATTTGACGTTGTTGGTCGGTACTCGCATCGAATAGTTTCACCTAGTGATTGTTGTTATGAACTCTGAATGCAACAAAATCAATAACCTCTGATGCTTTTAGCTACTCTACCTTGATAACATCTGACTACCTCATGCTTGCTCAGAGACTGACTGTTCTCCTCGGTAATATATTTCACAAGTAATATTTCAGCCTACTCACTCAAGTTGTTTAGTTCGAATGGTTTGCCTATTAGCCCAACAGGTGCGTTTTGGTTGTTCGATCTACTTGATTCGCCTAGCTTGCAAGATTTGGTCATTTTGTCTTTTGATAATAAGATTCAGTATTATATTTTAAAATTCTAAAAATCACGTAGTGCTTTTTAATTATATCTCCTTTTTGTCATTTTTAAAATTTTACTTTACGTATTTAAAAATTTATTATTTTAATTTTATATTGTCGAATTAAGATTCGAGAGCGTAAAGCAGGTTTTCACAAGTATATTAGTTTTTGTTTGGTGTGATTAGGAGTTTTTCTAATTTGAATTTGTAAAGACCTTATAAAATTTATTATAATTTTATTATAAGATCAATATGCTAATGATATTCACTAATCAACATTATTAATAAATTTCTTAGTATTTACCTGATTTAAAAAATATTAAATTTTTGAATTTTTGTTACATAACTTAAATTCCTTAAGAATTTAATATATTCGAGACCTTATTAATTACATATATAATTAATTTTATATATTTCCAAATAATTCAAGTCATTTGTAATATAATTAATATAACATGAAATAAATTGTCATATCTGATTTCAGAATTTTAAGTCGGTACCTCTCTTGACTATATTTATTAGTTAAATTCAATCTTGTCTTAAGCGAACTCGACTAATGCAAATATCTTAGATTTTTTCGCTCATATTCGAACAAGATATTAACAAATCACACTCATGGATTAGATTAAGACAGGGGGTTGCACAAATATCTCCTTTTTAGATATCGAGCACAATATCCATCACCAACGACATCAAATGCCAAAAGAATATCATAACAAAACTCTAAGGGCGTTTTTTTTTTTAAATCGTGATAGATCTGCGTCACACTTTAATTTGTTTAACCGTGTAAATTAAATACTCTTTAATTTGTTTAATTTATTCAATACTCTTTATATTGTTTCATACTATTAGAGCATCTCAAGTGGGAGATATTTGAAGAGAATATTTCTCTCTAAATATCTCTCACTCAAATATCCCCCATTGTAGAGGATATTTAGGGAGTAATTTGAAATCACTAGGTAAAATTCTTTGCTTGGTGATTTCACCTTACGTGCCAGGCTGCTGCTGCTGTAGCAGGAGGCGTTGCTGCAACAGCTTTTTTAATTTTTAATTTTTTTTTAAAGTTTGAGTTTTTTATTTATTAAAATATATTTATTAAATTAATTATATTTAATAATTATTAAAATATAAATTAATATTTATAAAAATATTAATAAAATATATTAAATTAAAAATAGATAAAGAATTAGAGATAAAATGATACTGAGACCCATAAATATTTAGTTGGTGAGATATTTTGTAAGTGAGACACATAAATATTTGATTTGGGGATATTTAATTGTGAGATTTGGGATATTTGATAAGTGGAATATTTGATTGATGATGTAGAGGTATGGACCATAAATATTTATGAGAAATACCTCAAACCATTGTGGATGCTCTTAGTATTATTATATTTCATGTAAATTCTGAGCCGATCGGATACGTTATAATAGTTATAATTTTATATTTACTACGATATGTGTAATAGATACAGTTTCATAGTTGGTACAATGTATATTTAATATATTAGAAAATATTAATATTGTAGTAGCTATTTTCAATTTCATAACATCTGTAATTTTGTAATAGCTATATTTGTTGTAGCAGCTACATGGTTAATAATTGTGGTTTCATAATTCATAATATACTTAAACTGTTTAAAAATATCCACTCTTTAGGAGTTATAAAATTGTAGTTGTTACAAAGTGGATTCAATTTTATTTATTTACTATTCACGTTGTAGTAGTTATAAAACTGTAGCTATTACAACATGAGTTTGATTTACTCACCTAATATTTACGTTGTAGCAATTATAATTTTATTATTAATATATTAAGAATTCAACTTACTCACCAAACATCTACATGGTAACATCTGTAAAATCGTAGCGATTATAAGATATGTAACAGCTATGAATCCAATGATTTTATAACACATCCAGCTGATTTAAAATTTAAATAAAAAATTTGGACAACATATTCATAGAAACAATATTGAATAGTATTAGACAGCTGTGGGTTAATTGTACACGATTAATTAGCCGGGTTGGGCGTAAAAAAACTAAAGTATTTGTTTAAAAAAAAACTCAAATTACATTTTTGCACCCGTGCTAAATTTATTTACAAATACTTAGACTATCATATACCCGCGTTGCTATTGGAAGATAAAAGGCATTCTAGGTCTGCCGCAGGTTTCGGGAGCGCGTACAGTTTGGGGTCTCGACGTTAAATTTGTTTACAATTTATAATTTACGACCAAGAGTTTTTGAAATAACAATTTACTCCTACAACTTGGCGTGATTAACGAGTGCGAGAATAATATTCTCGCCTCAAAAATATCTCGCCGGACGGCCGGAGTCAGTGGGGGCAAGTGGGGCCACTCCCACCTGAAGCTTTTCCACCTGGCAAAACGCGACACGTAGGACAAACCAAACGGGCCCCGCCGTGTGGCGCCGCCATAAATATCTCCCAGTTCACCACCGATCTGTCGACTTGTTTCGCCACCGTCTCCGTCGTCGAAGCGAAGGATCGATCGGAAGGCTGCAGATTTCGAGGACTTTTTTTTTTGTTTTCTGATCGATTTTTGGATTCTTCTGTTCTTCGCGTTTGTTCGGAGTGGAAGGCTTTCCGGGGAGATATCGCGGTACACATGGGCGAGTCGGAAGAGGTTCTGAAGTTGGAGAGCCCTAGCACTGTAAGTAATTGTTTACCCTCGCTGCTGCTTGTTTGATTCGTAGTGATCTTCTTTCCTTGTTGTTTAACTTGATCTTCACGAGTATTAGGATATTTCAGGTTGAAATTTAATGCGTATTTTTGTTTGAATCGGAATAACGTTTAATTTTGGGTTTTCCTTGATTTGTGCCTAGTTTTTGCTTTTTGCTGTCTTTCTTTAGCTATTTAGATTTATTTCAGCGAATTGTATGCCAAGGAATCTGATCTTGAGTGGGGAGATGAACACCGAGAAAGTTGTCGTCCACGTGGATTCGGAAACGCCGGTGATGTGAAGAACTGCTCTCTGTCCAAGGAAAACTCAAAAGAAACGTTAGCGGTCAAATAAGGAGAGGTGCCCCCTTGTTTAGTCCTCCAACGTTCAAATTAGTCTCCGGTGTAGAAGAAGAACTTGTTGAAGAGAAAAACGGGCTTTGATGCCAAGAATTGCGTACCTTTGGTATCTGTGAGAGACTGTATTTATACCTGGAGAGCTAGCGCAGTTTTAGGGTTTTCCATAAACGTGACTACGATTGATTTCTTTCTTTAACGGGCTTTCCATAATTGGGCTTCGTGATCTGCGCGTGACAGCCGCACGTGGCCTTCTGGAAGCTTCTCCCGTACAAAGAATCACAGCTGTTCATTTCAGTTAGGGAATATTCTTCTGACATATCGTTGGACTAAGCGACAAGGAGAACTCTTGTCTTTTAAGCAGATCGGATGTCACACCCTGGTGCGTGCCGATTGACCTTTGTGCCTTGGCCGGGAGTTATTGGTTCTTCTTCGTCCGGCTGGCTTGCTCCTCAGCCTTTCATATGGGAGCAATTCATGGTGGCTAGCCGAATGCTCCACTCGGCTAGCGAGCTGACTGCTTCCCTTGAAGAAGATGATGTGACTTCCGTTGATCTGCCTTGACCCGACTTCTCTTCACTCGGATCAGAATCATTTTCTTAGTTTCAAGCTAAAGATGATGTTTGAGGAATTCTTTTTGGTGCAGTGATATTCTTTATAATATCATTTTGTTGCTGAAAATCTTTGATACCGTGAAAGACCAGCTTGTGGTGGAGATATATGCAAGCTTGCAAGGATATTGAGTTTACTGTATGCTGGCTCTTTTGTTAATATATTGAAACACTTGATCTATGTTGCTTCTTAAATTCTTCCGGAAGTTCTGGTGAGAAATCCATGGTCTTTGAGGTGAATGCCTACTCAGTCCAGTTGGTAGGCACCCGTAGTAATAGCACTCATACTTTAGATCTGGGAATTGTTGGTGCATTGATGGACTGACTCTTGATGGTGTCTGTTCAACTTGAATTTTTATCTAAATTAGTTTGGTCAGTCATCAGCCTGAAAAAAGGTGGAAGGAAACATGTTGATGCTCCAACAAGGAAATCACCTAAAGGTTCATCAAAGTTGAAGTAGGAACTCTAGCAGGACAAGTAAGAAGCATTGATAAGCAATCCCATGAGGTCCTCAATACAAGCCCATCTTCTCTCACTGGTGCCTTGTTGGAATTTTCATATCTGTAGCAAGATGAAGGGCCATTATGTTCTACCATAGGATAGCAATTTTATCCCTTTTTTTGGGTACTAAAGCAACTGAGACTTCATGATATGCTCTTTATTTATGTCTCAAGCTAAGACCAATGGTTATCTAAGGTTATATAGCCTGTATCCTCACCGACACTCTCATTTTGACTGGAGTCAGATTTTGTCTAATTCATTTTCACTGAAGTTAGATTACATTAATATTCAGTATTTCGATTCTATATTCCACCTCTAGTATGACATAATGAGTTACGGTATCTCTCTTCCCTTTCAGGACTCTCAGTTGGTGGGTTCTCTATCAAGTGGATGGACAGATGAAAAACATATAATATTTCTTAATGACATCGAATCCTCTTTTGTTAATGAGTTATACAATGAGAAATATAATTCGGGTGCATATCACAAATGGTTATCAAGGATGAAAATGCGCAAGGGATCTTGCGGTCAATGTGAAAGTGATCAAAAACCTGGTCAGGTAGTTAGAGACATCTGCATCAAACCCTGACACGCTTTCCTGTGATGCACATTTATGATGTATTTAACTTTCTGATTAAGAATCACCATATCTCTGCAGTTTAAGGTATTGCGTATGGGTTGCTGGAAGAACTTTGTTTATGATAGGGACGAGAAGGATGCAGAGACTGAGACTGGTTTTATGCCATTTTCTGCAAATCCTTGGATTCAACATTTTCGAACAAATCTCATTATGAAGGAGAAGTGTCTTTTATCATCTGACAAGATTGATAATTCTCATCTCGTTCGACCTTCAGTTCATCTGGAGAATGATGGGCATTATGGAGAAGTAACAAGATCAAAGCACGACTGTTGTCAAGGTTCTGTTGGCGGCAGTGCAGGTACTTGTTATCTAACTTGTTTTCTTAACTTGGTCTTGAAATTCATTATATTATGATTTCGAGTGTAATAAAATACAGACTTTTGTATGTTGTGTTAATTATCTAAATTTCTGTTTAATTAAAAAAACAAACATAATTTTTTTTTTAAAGTGCAACTCAACCTTCTTATGGTTCTATCAAATCCAAAGCCACTATCTTGCAGTTTCTTGAACTCCATAATTTACTTGAAATATTTAATATTATAATTGAATCTTCATCTTGCAGAAACATCAGACCAAAACTTTATTGATGACGAGCTCATATCTGAGAAAAGAAGTTCAATAAGCCGGAAGAGAAGACTGGGGATTCGAGTAGTCCATGACCAAGTATGGGGTAGACTCAATATTCCTACTTTATGCATCAACAACTTTCAACTGATCACTTCCATTTGATTATTATTCAGCTCGTGCCGTCGAAGAAAGCATCTACAAATTCAGAATCCAATAGCAGAACATGGAAAGTTGATTCAATCCTAGTGCTCTCTGAAACTGAACCACCGTCATGTGACGACGAGGAGGTGAACAGTTGAAATTTCAGAATAGCAACTGAAGCTTATGGTGTACAAATAGCAGCAGTACAACTAAGTATGGTTGTTTTCTTGTTTCTTGCAATAACTGGTGTGGTATTGAATCAACACTGACAAGTTCTCTACCTTCCAGTTTGTGGAAGCTCACGCTCCCTTCGCAAGTAGCATGTCGATGGTTTGTCGGTGGATTCAGCTCCTGATCTTTTTCTATTATTGTTTATCTCGAGAAGCAATCTTCGTCGAGCTACGTGTGTTTATTTTTTGGTGAAGAATTCTGTTTCTTGTTCTTATGTTTTGGCAATATTTCTGTCTTCCCTTAGTGAGCAGTATCCACTGAATATTCATAAAGCAATCATCTCAAAGAAGACGATTCATTTTATTCTGTCCATTTTCATAATTTAAAGTATCTACTAAAGTATTCCGCAGGTGGAGAAATCATTGAAAGTATGAACTATTTATATCACAAATTAGAGATCTGTCACAGGTATTTGTTGCTCTAGTTGTTCATTACAAATTTTTGTTCTCAAACAAATTCATCAAAAGTTTGGAGATTTGAGAGGGGGGAAAAGCTAAAATGTTTTACTCTTTTTCTCTGATATGATTACAAGTACAAGTATATATCCCTGACATGGGCAAGAAAAAAAAGGAAAAAAATAAAAGGGAAACTCCATGGCTGTGTGTTCTTGTGTATGTACATCGACCCACCACCGATAGCAGCATTCATGCTTTAAAAAAAAAGAAGGAGAGAGATGAACAAACAAGTCTCGGTGTTTGTAAAATGGTATCAATTATGCCACTTTGGAGCATAAAAAAGCTTACACGAGAGACCGAAGATTGGAACGAAACTATGGAATTATGTTCGATAAAAATAACCATCCTCCCTAATGAGCTCTGTACTCTGGGTTCTTATTATAAATGAGAACAAAAAGAAGAAATCTACCTGAATTCCGTTGATGATGTGCGGCGGTGCACTCTTTCGCTCAAATTTTGACATCGGGAAGAGGTAATCGCCAAAAGTTCCATGAATTGTAATCCTCCTAGTGATAAAACGGGAAAATTGAATCACTACTATATACAAAAATGCGGTATATAATCAATCCTCCAAGATTGATCGGTAAACTTGATGGAGTTGGGCATTTCTCAGATAGCGATAAAATATATCGTACGACCTGGGAAGAAGCCCTACACTCCAGTGATCGTGTTGCCTAACCTGCTCAAATGAGGACATGGGTGGGAATATTCCATTAACGAGCTGGTGGAGAGAAGCATATGATTTTGTATCAACTCGACGATTTACTGCAACCTGGCCCTGAGCATTCACAAACAATCATGAAAAATATAAAATTAAATTTCTGTATACTTTTCTTAACATTGTTGTACCAGTCAATAACAATTGGATGCGTACCTTAGGATTAATAATGAAGATCTTGCCTATAGGAATTCCAACCTTGAGGTAGCTAATCTCATCAGTGTCCCTGTTTCCAAAACCAGCATAGAATGGATTGCAATCAGGTGGGAAAAGTGCTCTGATAGCCTGAAAAGTACGACAATATGAGAACTTATAGCATCTCTGAAGAGAACTTCCTGAATCATGACTAGAAATACAAGGAAAGAAATTTTCTATAAGCCATGATTAGAAGTTGGCTCTGAATAATAGAATTTGATGTTTTTAAACCACAGAAGCATGATCAGTGTTGAAGCTACAGAAAATGGTAATAGTTTGAATGCTGCGAACTTCATAGAAGTTTGAGAATTCACAAATTGATAAGGTGGCATAACAAGTGGATAACAGCAACAAAATGTTTTGATCACA
>JBBPFQ010753261.1:0-13726 GCA_037974815.1 Kaempferia elegans
TGGAAGACCGCCGACCGATCGCCGTCAAGGTCTCAGGATATTTTTGTCATTTTATAATAATATGAATTATATTTTTTTATAAAAAAGAATGGACACTAAACAAAAGAATGTAATCACCCTTGTAATCAAAGATTACATACAACATATTTCGAAACATAGTAATGCAATATGAATTACATTACATTACAAAGTTGATTACATTACACCTAACCAAACATAGCCTAAAAGCTTTGTTGATGATTTCCCAATGGTATTAGTGTTTTGAATTCATCTTGGTGCCAGTCTCTTTTGGGACTATTTGTATTGCTTGTTTGAGCAGAATGGAAAAAACATGTAAAACTATGTCCTTGCTATTACTCAGATTAGGGTTATGAGAATTGGACATGAGTGTAGATCCAATGTTTGACACAATTATTTCTTTAAGTTCTACACATGACTAGTAGGTTATTGGGGTCATGCAGATAGCGTCAGTGTGAGTGCTGTTATTCAACATGGCTAAAAGTGGGTAGAGATGGAAAAACTAATAATGATCCGTCATCACAAGAAACCTTTTCCAATTCAAATATCCTTGATTACTTATATATGATATTCACACTTTTCTTTTTGTTAATAGGCAGTGAAATCCCAAAAGTTGGGACAAACGCAGGTTATGATGAAGATGATGCTATTAAACAGCAAATTCATGAACACCCCAACATATCAATTGAAATGATTACTTCTATATGCTACTCTTACAATTTTTTTTTATTATGAGAGCATTTCTATAAAGTATGTAGTTGTTTCAGGGTTAGTTTTGTTTACAAACTTTTAAATCTATTACATTGTTATATAATATTATTCTTGTTCAATGGATGATTTAAACATAGTGAAAAAGGTAAACCTTTTGTGCTAATTGATTTCTTATTGCAGTGTGCAACCTGGATGACCATTATTGTTCCTACAAGTATGTCGGCTTATCTTTATCTGTACTCACATGGGGAAGTATCGTTGGCTGCATCACAACCAGTATTTTACCTGTCACTCTCTTCAATGGAATTTTCATTTCTTTATGTTTGTACCTTTTTAGTTTATAGATTTATTGTTTCGTTGGTGTACTAAATACATACTACTCAAAGTGGATGGATACAGTTGCTGCTTAGAAAACTATTACTTTTGTTGGTTTATGAATTGATTGTTTCTTTGGTGTACTAAATACATACTACTCAAAGTGGATGAATACACTTGTTGCTTAGAAAACCACTATGTAAATGGTATTAGCTACCAACTTGATTGGTATGCCATGGTTCTTGTCATAAAACAAGATTGGTCCTGCTTGTTAAGGAATCTATCATACAAGATGGATCAAGCTTTTATTGTTTTGAAGCCAAATGGATTTAGAATAAAGTTAATTGCTATGTATATCCTAAATTCTTTTAGGGTTGTAGAAATTTTATTCTGTCTTTTCATTCACAAAATTTCTATGATTTTATCAACCCTATTAAAAATTCTCCATCTAACTTCTATGACATGGCCTTCCATCTAATATGAATATAGGCCAACGCACATGCCATGCTGGTATAGTTTAAACCAAATAAAGTAAATAAAAATTAATATTATCTAAAAAAAACCCAATGAACTAATACTACTTCATACATGGGATGCCATATCGTACACTATGGCAAAGGTTGGATGCAAGGCTTAGGTGGAGACAGATAGGTTATGAATGTTAACAAGATAGAGTTGACTTGTTGTAAAGGACTTGTCTCTTTTAAGTATAGGATATTGTTATGATTATCTCTTTAATTTTAATTATCTCTTTTAAAGTTGTTTCTTTTTGATTCAACTGTTAAGTGAGTTTTGAAGAAGTTTGACAGTAATTCATGCCGCATCATCCGTGACACAAACTAAACATGAATGTAGTTTTAAAGTTTCCTTGGCTGAGTTGTTGGTTTTCCTGAGATTGTTCATCTGACCACCAGTCTTACATTTACGATGACCAACTTTAGGCATATTGAGGCTGAGTTTTATTGGTATATGTTTGTGCTTATACAGCTTTTAAAAAGCATCCAAGTGAAATGCAATCAGGTGACTACATGATATGTTGGTATATATACATTCATTTCTAAAAGTTATTAACATCAATTATACCTATAGGATATGCAATTTAATAATTGCATAAAATTTAATTGATATAAACAATCCATACGAAGTAGTTTTTATTTATATTCTACACATGCAACATAATTTTTAATGAAAAACAAACAAGATACAGATTTTTTATATGAATTGATTAAACAGTAGTGATTATGCTTAAACATGTAATCCTTATACAAGCATATGCGAAATTGATAGTTCTTTTTTAGAAGCAATTAAGGTTGGTCTTTTGAAAATCACATTTAATCTCATAACTTGAAACAATTTGTGATTGAGTAGTTTCATTCATAAGGTGAGAAAGCTCCAAATATTATCATATAAACAATAGTATTATGATCATAGTTGTTAAAATTGATATCGAGATTGGAATGAGATAGTTAAAGAATCTAAGTATTGGTTGCATCGGATCTACATGACAAAGTAAATTGAAATCGTAGGTAAAAAATAAAAACTCTTAAGATTTAATAATTTTTTTTTTCAATTACAATAAATATTCAAATTTTTAAGAATACTTATTTTATCATTACATATTCACTTATTAATAATGTTGTACACAAATAGTGTCATACTTATCAATAAAAATTAAGAAATAATAAAAATATTACAAATATTAGAATTATATTTTTAGTATTAATTGCTAAATACTGCTAGATTTTTAATTTAATTTGTTATTAAAATGTTAATATTTAATATGGGAGGTCATAGGTTTAATTCTGTTCTTAATTACTTTCAAATTGATTTTTAGTTGAAGAAAGGGTAATTGAGATTTTTATGGTAATCTTGCCCGATCAATAGTGAGCGAGAGAAAAATAAGTGAGATGTTGATCTTAATGAGTGATTCTTGATCTCAAAGTGAATCTCTAAGAGAGCAATAAAGACTTTCTCTTCTTCCTATGTTGGTTATCTAAGAATCACGCTGTCAAAGGGAAGGCTAAATCAATCAATTTTTTCAAAATTCAACCTAGTTTGACCAAATTATAACTTAAGTTCATTCATTTTCACTCAAAATATTGACCAATGGCAATGTATTTGTATTTGACTGAAATGATATTGTTTCCGTATCGTACCGATGCTTTGATGTATGGTGTTGGTGGTGAATTGGAGGCAGAAGGAAAAAAGAGATGAAGAAGAAAAAGAAGATAAATCAACATACATAAGTTTAGATATATTCCATTTGAAATTATAAGTTTTAACATTATCTCGTACGGACACAAGCTTAAAGAAATTCGATATTATCTCAACATCTTGACATGCTTATTATAGAATATCAAGAGGCGTCTAATGTTGACACGACACAATGATTGACAGAACGACACATAAGACATGATTGATACTCCAATCTACATTGTGTTAGTATATATATAGTGTTAACTGCTATTTTAAATTTATAGAGTTTCCAAACATTTTGTGTGAATATGGTCTTAATTTAACTTATGTCCTTAAAAAGAGAACTTGCTTAAATATACTTTATAGAAACTTCAACATGCTATTTTGTATATAAATCCGATATACAAAATTATATAAATATATATAGAACCTGTTTATTTGCACTTACATAATCTTAAACCAAGTTATTTGATAACAAATGCGAAGTTTATTCCCTCCTCCCATGCGCTTCCCTTGTTAATTTTATCGATACTACATCATGTAATGATAATTGAAATTCAATATTAAAATATATAAAAACTACATGCCTTGTTGTTGATGTAGCTTGGAATTATTCATTTTACATCTAAAAGAATCAAATAATTGTTTCACAAAATTATTTTTTTCTATAAGAAAATAGGTTTGAAAGGTGTGGATTTACTCATAATTTCTTTTCTAAAATTCACCCTAAAGTATTCTGTAACATTCAATTTGTCTTCTTCTAGCTCTATAGATATGCTAATCATATCAATAAACTAACAATCTAGGCAAAGATTTATTTATTAAAAATTATTATTTTTACTAAAAGCATAGTTGAATAAAAGCATTTGCCTTTCTTTCATCTTCTGAAGGATTGGTTCTTTTTTCTCTTTTGATAGACAAAGTGCGTATATAAACTTCTTAGGAGGTGCCCTCTTGTCTAATGTGTTCTGTATTTGAATGTATTAGTAAGACAAGTACTTGGATTCTGTTTATAATACACCAGTATTTTATCCTAGTGATTCACTTTGTCCTAAGTAACTTAGTAACCCACTCTGCCCCTTTTGCATATCTTTTCTAATCATGAGAGCTATTGTCTTCTTTGATACTTTATTAAAGGTGCCCACCTCTTAATTTAGGGCTTGTTTATTTAATATACATGCCAATTTTCTTTTCATGACAAATTATCCCCCATTTTGCTTAAATACCTACAAAAGAAAAGCTATAGTGTTTAACAAATATAAAAAGTAACAAAATAAAAAAATTCTATTAAATGAAGTTTACAAAACTGATAAGCTTGCCAATGTTTATGTTGCCTACAAATTATGGACATTGAATCATTATTTGGGTTGCAGCAGATATCTATTGCTAGATACTAGTTTCTTCTCATATAAAAAAAACTATTCAAAAGTAACATTATGAAATAACAAGGATTAAATCTTTGATGATTAGTAATATCTACTTAGTTGACAACTATTTTAAAACATAACTTGCAAAATTATTTATAAGAAATGTGTAACATAGGGATAGATTATGTATCTTTGAAGATTAATATATTCCGTCAATTGACAACTAATCAACTTTATAAAGTAATTTTGATGTTCTTATCCATTGAAACGATCAAGGTGAATTTGACTCCATGATGCTTCGTGCATCCTTGAATATTGCACTTGCTTAAAAAATCAAATCTATATAAATAGAGAAACGGTAAAAAAGATGGTAAAAAGATTTTTAAGAAGTGTATAATATAGAAGTAGCTGCTCCTTGGTTGAGATAAACAGTAAAATCAAATCTATATAAATAGATACAAAAGTTTGTAGCTGCTCCTTGGTTGAGATGCTCTTTGTTCTTGTGGTTTTTGAATTTAATCTCAGAGAAGTTGAGTTTAGGCATGACCTATTCTATTCCTTCATGAAGTACAAGTTGTTCTTCAATTCCTAACTTTATCTCTCAACTTTTTACTAATTCAATCTCAAGTAAGCATAAGCCTGATGAATCTGTGATTTCTAATTTTGTACCATCAAATGATCATTCCTTTACAGTTATCTGATGCCAAGGGAACTTGTGTTCTCATTGTTTGATTGTTTCTATTTACTTTGCAAACATAAACTAGATCATCAACCTTCTTCGTGGTTAGGTATTACTACAAATATTAAATAATATTTGTTTTGTTGAACTAATTGATGATTAATATAATATGGATAGTATGCGATTTATGACCCATATTTGTGGTTCTCACCTTTTATTAATCATGCAGATGGCGTGTGTGATTTGATAACTATCATATACCCATGCAGTTGCATGGGTCACCATTTCCAATAATGTATAATGGCGTGTGTGCTTGTCTATCATGTATATTGTTATGTGTGGATGTGGCCCTTGTATTGTGTTCTGTTCATAGTCATGCCTTCTGTCCTTTGTGTAACTCTATTTGGCTACGACGAGTACTTCTCTAGTTACTGTTATGTTGTTGAATTATACTTGACTTTTTTTTTAACTGCAGGTTTTTCTGTATGCAGTCATTCTAATGCTTCTCATATTCCCTTTTGAAATTTTTTACTTGCCAACACGCTACTACTTGTTGAGGACTGTATGGCGTATCATATTACCATTACAGGCAAGCATTAGTTTCATTTAAACATCTATTACAATAGATTTTCATTGACAATAATTTAACTTAAAGAACTTAGTGGAAAATCTCATCCAATCTATGTGGGAAACTTACTTTGATAATCAATGCCTAACTGATTGTTAAGGCCAAACTTAATCAAAACTGTTGGATGAATTTCACTGTTAGCATCATGATGTTGTCAGATTGTGATAGAGGTTAATGAAAGTCATCATGGCTCTTTGGCCAAGGATAAATGCACACCCAATGGATTTCTGAGTGTAATGGTAGGCTGCCATCAAGTTGTTGCTTTGGATGTACAGGCTTTTGCTTGAAATGGTATGAGAGTGGTGGTTTCCCAGCTACCCAGCCTCCTGGCTCCTGCCCCTTATGATACATACCTTGTATGTTGGTTTACGTCTCTGACAAATTGATTCTGTTCTATTGTTATAACATAATCTAAGTTTCTTGGTGTCAACCCATGGGAGCTTTTAGCTACTTTATGCCTTCTCAGCTTAGTGATTCCAAGATGGTCCTCAGCATTTTGAGGTTCCAAGTTATTATCATAAGGGTTTTCGGCTCACTGGTATGGTTCCTGGCCACCTTGAGATGGTGAGATTCTATAACTGGTGGGCTTCCTAGCAAGTTTCTTGAGGTTCAAGGCCTCCTTGATCTGATGATTTTCTATGCTTGTAAGGGTATTTTTGACCATGACTTGTTGAAGTTTCTAATTGGTATCTTGGGATTTAATCCTCTACTTAGCTTTGTTTCATGCTAATCTTTAGAACCCTCGATTTGGAAGTTTTCTTAGATTTGCTATCTCAGGTTTTTTATACCTTGTTAACCTGATGGGATTCCTGGCTTGATCTCTCAGGTCGTCTGCTGAATTTGTTGACTTATTCAATGCCTCAATTAGCATTGGAAGGTTCAATCTCAGGGCATATTTAATTTCTTGTTTCGAGGAGTTTTGATGTGATCTCCCTTAACTTTCTGATCAAAATTTCTACGTTCAGAGGCCACTTATTTGGGGTGTGGATTTGAAATCCTTTGAGTTTGGATTGGTAGTGAAGTTTCCTCCACCTGGGTTTCTTACGAAAATCACGCTTCATAGCTACCAACAATTTAATATAAGTTTATACACATAATACTTAATTTTTATGGATGGTAGTGGTTAAAATTTATCAGTGCACAAACATTGAGCACACAATACATTCAAGTTTATTGCTCATATGGACTTTAATCTGGTAATTATCCTAGTTTTAACTGTATTTTGATCTTATGTCTTAAAATGTTTGAAAATTCTTTTCTTTTTTTTTTTTCCTCACAAGTTTAAGTTCTGCCCTCAATGAAAAAATGCAGGCAATCACATTTTCTGATTTCTTTGTGGCTGATATCATGACATCAATGTCAAAGGTATGTGTTTTATCATTGTAATTAAATTATTGTCACGTTACTATTAAATCATCTCCCAATTAGAAGATTGTGAGCGGTACTTCTGTCTGTGAGATGTTATCATGCGTGGAATTGAAAGAAGTGACCAACATGGCCTCTAAGTTTGCTGGAGGATGCATTGGTTATGTCTATCACCTAGAATTGCGTTAATCAATTCTATCTCAGATTCTTTTATAATAATTTCATAGTTGCTTCTCACCCTCTTAGACCTATATTAACAAGTTTCTGCTATGTTATCTACCAAAACCATTTGTGATTGTTCTGTTAAGTAGACAAATGTTCCACTTCCTCTGATTTGCCTATCATGATTCTCGTATTAAATATGATTTTGTCTTAACTGCTGTGAGTGTTGGTTTCTTTTTAGGTATTCTCTGATTTGGAGCGCTCAGTTTGTAGGATGGTGAATAGGCAGGTTAGTAAAGATTCTTCTCTAAAATATCAAGGATATGGCAAGCTTACTTTTTGTCTTTAGTTGGATAGGTATGTGAATAAAAAGAATATTTTATATTAAGGAGAAATGAATTTGCAGAATATGGTGTTTCCATCGTTAACTTTGTATGTTAGATTGAGTTAAATTCACTTAATCTTTGAAAATTGAGATACTATAATCCACTTGTTCCACAGGGATTGGAAAGGCAAGCAACATTACATTATTGACCATTGAGTGGTACTCATTTCATGCTTTGTTGTGGTCATACTAAAGTTTAATGATGCCTTGTGCTATTGTTTTGTTCTTCTCAACTAAAATGGGAAGCTTTTGAGATCGTGGTAGAAGTCTAATCAGCCAGGTCAGGTGGTAGAAAAAAAGTTCTATAATTAAACAAGTCAATTAATGAAAGTGAGTGTGAGAAAGCAATAGATTGACTGGAAATACTCCTTTTTATATAGTTAAGAAAGATCTACTATATCCGTATGGAAGAGTTAAGTGGTAACTAATCTCAAATAGTTGGGAGTCAAAACACTGCAAGTTGTTGTCATCATCAAGCTAAGATGATTTTTTTTTCACCCTGTATCAATAACTTTATATGAATTCTTTGCATTCAGGTTGCAACAATTGCATGGTTTGAAGCAGATTCTGTATGCGGAAGCCACTCTGTTGCAATTCCTATAGTGCTAGTCTTTCCCTATATGTGCCGTTTTTTCCAATGCTTGCGTCAATATAAGGATACCAAAGAAAGGGCATGCCTTTTTAATGGTAAATGCACGGGTTCATTATTTTTAATAATTGTATTCGTCTTTAATATTTATGTTCATGATTCAAGTCGCAAGCATATTGATATGTATATCATCGAAGTTAACTAAAGCTTGTTGCATGATGCAGACAGTTTAGTTGCTTCAATGACGGTATATTTTATGCAATAATTAGTTCATTAATGGTTAATAACTATAAAAGGCTGATTTGGGTGAATGAAGTGGTAAAACTCTACTCTTTATTTGCAGCATTAAAATACGCAACTGCCATCCCTGTGATTTTTCTTTCTGCTCTGAAGTATCATGTCTTCCCTGAAAGTTGGACCAATTTTTACCGGCCACTTTGGCTAATTTCTAGTGTCATTAACTCACTATACTCATTTTACTGGGATGTGACTCGGGATTGGGACTTGAGGTACATATGGAATCTTCTGCTTCTTCTGTTCTGTGACCAATTGATGAATTCAACTATTTATTGCTCTACTTGCTGTTCTTGCAGTGTGTTTACTCGAATTTTCAAGTTTAAAAATCCACATATTTGTACGAATCTTCTTTATGGGCGAATATGGGTATGTTTTCACTTTAGCAATTATTGTGTTCCTTATCATTTTTGCCAAAGCCTGTTCATGGAATTGTAGGTATATTATTGGGTGATGGGAAGCAACCTTGTTCTTCGATGCACATGGACCTACAAACTCTCAGCTCATCTACGACACAATTATTTGACAGTTTTTGCAATTACTGCTTTGGAAATAATGCGGCGTTTCCAGTGGATTTTCTTTCGTGTGGAAAATGAATGGAATAAAATGACAGGCAAGGCAAGCTTGGAACTTTCGGCAATGGACAAACCAATAGAGGAAGAACGACTACTTGGTTCTGCCAGTCATAATGTATAGAAGGATGGTGGTTCAGTAACCGACTAGTTGTATACGGCCTGATGAAATTTCCAGCGATTGTGTTTCTGCATTTGGCAAGCCATTTTCCTGTCAATTATTCCCAGAGAAGCCAGAGGGTTACATGAAAAGCAATGAACACCAAAGGTCACTGATTAATATAGATAACTTTTACGATATTCTTTCAACACATCACAAATATGTATCTAGCATTGTTTTCTTTCCTTAATTGTTCTAGGTCACGCTGTTGCAATCCTTGCTCATTGTAGCTACGGGACAGTATAACTTTAGCTTGATATCTTGAGCCTTTCAAATTATTACTGGGCTTCAGCCCAAGCTCGATGCGATAACTTTTTTTTGTTTCTCATCAATGCAATTCGTTCAACATCAATGCAATTAATTATACATATCTCAAGTTTATTCTCTCACGCAAATCGAAGGTGACACCTTGCAATTCGCGAGGCGGGCTTCGATCGCTTATCTTCCTCGTGTCGCGCCGTCAATCGAATTGCTTCGTGCTGAGTTCAGGAGCCACCGCCACCGTCGAATCCTATTTCAGGCGGTGAAATCGGTTGAAACTCGTCGTTTACGGGAAGTTGACCGCTCGGTATGGCCTCGTCTGGATCCCGCCTACTCACCGCCGGTGATGCTGACGACGCGCGATCCAACGGTCGGGCGTCTTCCCTGATTCAGATGTGGCGGGAGCTGGAGGCTGAGGCAGGAGCCGGGCTCGCATCTAACCACTGCCCAGAAACCTCCGCCGACGCTGTGGCCTCAGACGGCTCGGGTTGGCTGGATGGGTTAGGGGACTGGAACTCCGACGACGAGATGACGACGGCGTCGAACGAGCCGGCGAGCTCCTTCTCTTCTTTTCCGTCGAACGAGATCGACCAGAGCCGGGTGGGGGACAACGAGAATAAGGCGGGGAGGCTCCGTGCCGGCGGCGAGGGCTCGTTGGTGCTGAGCCCGCTGCGGCTGAGATGGCGCGGGGAAACGCAGAATTTCACGGCGAGGGTGGAGAAGGAGCGACTGCGGGAGCTTGTGGACTTGGCCGACCGAGGCTGTTTCTCACGCTCCGCCCACCGTGGCCGGATTCAGGTGGCTTCTTCTTCTTCTTCTTCTTCTTCTTCGATCAATTTCAATTGCGAAACATTAATCCTCACAGTTCTTAATTCAATCTGTTCTTCCTCAACAATATCCGCAGTCAATGCTTAAGCTCCGGTCTCTCGAAAGGCAAACAGCAGTGCTAGATCGGATGCGATGTCTCCCAAGTCGAATGGATTCCGATCGACCCTACCATCAATCCACGTTCTCATTTCTCAGGTACCATTTAGGGATACAAATCAATTGAGCGTGCTCGCAAACATTTCGAGTGAAAAATATTTAATTTATATTCAAAATTTATCAAATTCGAGTCGAGCTTCAATAATATTTTTAAGATGAATAGTACTTTATCTTATTTTATTTAATTGTTTCTGAGTTGCCGACTTCGAACCAAACTTATTTGAAATATAATTCAATTGCTCGAATCAAGTTCGAAGAATTCAAACCGAATATGAGCTCGAATTTCATTTTGAACCGACTTCGATCCAATATTAATTATATTTTTGAACTTGGAATCAAATTCTAATATCATATTTTTTTTAAGCTCGAACTCAAGTCCATTTGGTTCTTTTATGCCCTTAGTCCTAGTGTACTACTAGCCTGCGCGTGTGTATTGTAGAATTACAATGTTCGTATGTTGTGGTTATCTCACAGACACACTGGCAGAAATCCAATTCTGGAGGTTCAGAGCCCCACTGGAAATGGCAAGATGTCGACGAATACGAGCAATGCAGGGGATGCTCTGTTCCTTGTCGATGCTAAATGTTCCGGCAGTCCATGTTCTACTGAGCAATTTGATGGTTCTTGGGCTGGCAGATGCTCATCGCAGTCGATCAGTTGGCACAGTGAGGGTGCTGATGAGAACTCAAACTCACGCAGAGGATGGAGGGTAGCAAGAAGACAGGATTCCTCTGAGAGTTTCACAGACAATGTGGAAATAAGGGAGCTTCTCGACAGGTATAACTTTGTTCCTGAATCTTTGGAAGCCCCTGATTCCTCAAATCGAGCAATATTGTATCTTCTTGCTGTTTTCTCACAGGAAAAGAGTTTCCACGTCCCTCGCAAGCGACTTCTCTGATAAGATGAACAAGTTGATCTTGTCGTTCATACAGCAGCCGCGGCGAGCAGGGAATTACTTTGACAAAGATTTTGCTGAGCACCAAAATTTGGAGCATGTTGATTGTCTCATCATCTCTGGTACCAATGCTGCATTGTCACACCCACAAAGTTGTTAAGAAAATCTCTGCTCTTGTGCGATGAGCATGTTTGATCTCCAACTTGACAGGAAAAGGAGGCCATGCATGAATTGAGAAGCGAAATGGCTCGAATCCGCGAAGAAATGCGGGAACTGAGGCAAATGGTTGAGAGTTGCATGGAGTGGCAAGGCAGGCTTGGGCAGACTATCAAGCAGGACATTTCAGGTTGGAGAACTATTTTGCTAATTGTTTCTTTTAAGTGTTTAACTTGTTTCTGCACATGACCACATTTGTTACTATTGCAGTTGGATCAGTGAATAGCTTGCGAAATTTGAGTTTATAGCTCTCATTCATCTGGATGGACTGCCTATCCAACGAACGGCTCGAGTTCACAGGCATGTTTTCTACCAACATATCGATCTTCGAAAGTATCGAAACCCCAACTAGAGCATGTTGCGATCACCAGTTGCAATGGAGCAATGGAACATGGGGGAAGTTAAAAACGATAAGATGAAGCAATGTGTAAAGAGAAGAATTACGTAGTGTAATTCTTGATATAATTGTGTAGGTTACCCTATTTATTTATATACAAAATTATGCTAATCAAGTATTTATGAAATTATATTACAATTAGAATGTAATCAGGTATTTATCCAATCAAATATTAATCCTTAACTGATTTTGTGGAGTTGATATGATTATCCTGATATTACGATTGAGATTGATCTTGGAGGATTGAATTACCTCAAGCGAAATGGTGAGATACACACCGTGATCTTGTCATGGAGAAGAGCAAATCGATGTGAGGAAAGACCCTTTGTGAAAATATCAATAACCTGATATTGGGTAGAGATATAGTGTATTTGAGGTATCTTGCGAGGGACTCGTTTATGAATAAAGTGGAAATCAATTTCAATATATTTGGTTTGTGCGTGAAACACCGGATTAGCAGTTAAGAAAGTCATACCAATATTGTCACACCAAAGGATCAGTTGGTGTGGTAAAGAAAATTGGAGTTTGGTTAAAAGTGATTGTATCCAACAAAGTTCAGTAGTAGCATAGGCTAGGGCCTTGTATTCAGATATAGCACTAGATTGAGTGATAACTTGTTGTTTCTTGGAATTCCAGGAAATAAGATTTGTCACCAAGAAGGATGTAATAGCCGGTAGTTGAGCGATGATCATCAGGACAACAGACCCAATCAACATGGGAGAACATTGTCATACTAAGAGAGGTAGATGGAAAAATCAAAAGGCCATGGTACGGAGTGTATCGAAGATATCGGAGAATGTGTTTGACTGTCACCTAATGAGAAGAAGTATGAGACAACATAAATTGATAGACTCGATTGGCCACAAAAGAAATCTCTGGGCGAGTGAGAGTGAGGTATTAAGGGTATTAACAATGCTCCGATACATGTGAGGCTCAGACAAGGGATTACCATCATATCGAGAGAGAGAGAGAGAAGAGCCAAAGGCAATGGGGGTATGCAAAGACTTAGCGTGGTCCATTTGAGCCTAAGATGGATGATCGGAGATATACTTGGATTGACAGAGAAAAAACTCTTGAGGGTGTCAGTGTTAAAGATCGCTTGGCCGGTTCTTCTTCCTACTAGGGTTAGCGCAAACGAAAATACAAGACAAGATGAAACAACGCTAACACAAACCGTTTACTTGGTATCCACATCTAGTGGAGGTGACTAATTTTTAGGGTTGACACGATTGTACGATTCTTCACTATGAACTTCACTTCTTCTCGGTGAAGCAAACCTCTCACAATGATCTTCTTTCTCTTACAATTGGAGTGAGATTAGGAGGAAGAAGAAGGCTGAGAAGACTTGGGATATCACACAAAATATAACACTAGAGCGTTAGCCTTGTTCATGCCCAAGAGTCCTCCTTAAATATGAGGAGAGAGTGGAGCAATAAACTCCACTCATCTCGACACCAGTCGACTGGTAAAAGCACCAGTCGACTGGTGTAGCCGTTGCTATCTCACAACGGCTCCCCGCAGAATCTGTGATT
>JBBPFQ010753363.1:0-13723 GCA_037974815.1 Kaempferia elegans
CATAAACCAGTTTTGGGCATGTAAATCCAAGGTCATTTGGTCAATCAGTCGGTTTTGACCAAAACTGACTTATGAACCAAATGACATTGGATTGACATGGTCAAAATCGGCTGATCGAGCAAACGATCTCGGATTGACATGAAATTATTTCTTGTGTGTTCATGAATATCAATTTGACAAAATATATTGAGAAAAATGATTTTTTTTAAATATGAATATGATTAAAAAAATTTAATTTGTGTTTAAAAATTTATTACTCTCAATATATTGAGTCAAATTGATATTTGAGGGTACAGACATAACTAGAAGAAGTAGACGAACACCTAGAAACTAGTTTCATGTCAATCCGAGGTCGTTTGATCTATCAACTAATGGATTAAAAAAAAATCAGTTCAACTGATTTCGAAAACAGTTCAAAATTGATTTCGAAAACAGTTCAAAACTGATTTGAAAATCAGTTTAAGTGATTTCGTTAGTGGAACTGATTTATTTGAATTTCAACGATTTTATATAGAATAAAATCGATTCGACTGATCATAAAATTGATTCAACTGATAAGGATAAAATCGAAAATGGATACATGATTTCATCATTTTAAAATTACTTACACGATTGAATAATTTTAAAATTTTATCTATATGGTTGGGTAAAAAACTGATAAAATAATGTTTGTTAGATAAATAATATAATTAATCCAGAAGTATGAGTGGAATCTTTCCGTGTCGTTGAGCAGAGTGGCAACTGGCACGTGAGATAATTTTGGCCCGATCTTGTCCAATCGCAATGGCGATGTGCCGCGCAGGCCTTCTCGGCAGCCGCCTTCCTCACCCCTTCCGAATCCTCTGCCGCCAGGCAAGTGCTGCTGGCTTCGGATCGGCCTTCCTTCTTCCTGCTTCGCTTTCAATCTCGATCGAGTTTTTTTTTCGTCCGGAAAATCTTTCTGTTGTTTCCGATCGAGAATAAATTTCTGCCTATTCCGTTTGTACTTTGGTTTCTGTTTTTGATCGGATTGGATCTTGGGGTTATGTCTGTGCCTAGATGAGCACGGAGCCGCGGGTGGCCATTGATCGACTGAGGCAATCAGGGCTGTTGAGGACCCAGGGGCTTATCGGTGGGAAGTGGATCGATGCTTATGATGGCAAGACCATTCCGGTACATAATCTTCTATCTGGTTGTTTGAATTGCACTCGGTCTTTGACTCTTTGTTAATTTCTTAAAATAAGATTTTGGCTGTTGAAATAGATAATGGTTATCGGAGAATAACTTGTCAAACAATACGTCTGGAGCCCGTAAGGGCATGCTTTGGTTTCCAATACTGCTTTTGTGCTGAAACCTAATATACTTGTATTAATATACTGCATTTTGGTTGGAGCTCAATTCTAATGTCGCCTTTCCCCACTTTGGCCTTATCAAAGTTTAATTTTTCATATTCAATAGGTTCTGTACATGTTTTCACATAATTTTCTGTAAGTGCCTGTAGTTTTTCTCCGTGAAGGAGAAACTTGAAGGAGAAATCAGTCAATTTTATTGTCTAACAAGTTTACCAGTGGCTTATTACACTATGCAACGAGCAATGTTCTCTTGAGAACTTTAATAACAGATCAATATTTTCATCATATTGCACTTCCAGTTCTATATTGAGACTTCAAACAGCAACGACAAAAACCCTTGGATCTTATCTCACCGTCAATGTTGTTATAATGTTGTACAACAACAACAGCCAAGTTTTATCTCACTAGGTGTAGTCGACTATATGGGTTGTTATAATGATATATTGGTAATAATATTTAGATCTTTTAAATGACATTTAATTAATCTAAGAGAGTTTATGTTGTGATTCACAACTTTTTATAATTCAGCTAATTTTAATTTTATCAACTTGATAATTTTGTTCACGGTTGTGATTTACAACTTATCATGATTCAGTAAATTTTAATCTTATCAACTTAAAAATTTTATTCCTAGAATGTCCTTTCTACTGTGTCTTTGATTTTTTAACCATGAGTTCATTGATTATTCATATAATTGCTAGCTAACTGTGATTCATGAGCTTTAGATAATTATAGCATTAATTATGTACACAAGTGTACATGTCTTATGAGGTGGTGTGCATATAATTACTCACACCCGAGTCATTTTGTTTCAAATTTATTGAGAGTTCATGCCACTATAAATTTTAAGATCACTACTCCTTCGTATTGTTTCCTTTTGTCTTTCGTCTTTGTTGTCCTTCCTTTAGAAAGGATGGAAGTCATTAATTATGTGGCACTGAATAGAGTTGGCAAATTATTTGCCACTAATAAAGCAGTAGTTGCTTGTCTTAGGTACTACCTCAGTACCTCCTTTCTTCATGATGAAATCACTAGTCTCTCGACCATTGATAGGATATTAACTTTTGTGGTTGACATTCGACATAGAACAATTCTTGGAACCATAGGGCCAGTACCCTATTTTCTTTTTTCTCAGTTTTTTTAACCACGAAGTGTATCTTTGACTTTTTTAGGGAAGATGGGCCGTCATATAAATTGTAGTTGTGACTCTCGTCGTGTTGGTCCTAGTTAGGCTGCTGCAATTCTATCCTATTGAACTCCTTTCTTTTATAGCCTGTAATGAGTATTGTCTGTGGCATTCTAGTTGCTTCTTGCAAGCCCACTTTTTTTTTTTTTGTTTTTGTGTGTGCATTTCCTTTAGTCATTTGGTGTCATGGATATAACCACAAGTCGTTGACAAGATGTTTGAGCCATAGATTGCCTCTACTATGAGCATATGATTGAAGAGACTTTATTCATTTTTTTTAATTATAATTTCTTTTAGTGCACACATGAAACAATTCTTCCTTCTTTGGTAAAGGGCAATTAAGAGTAAGACGAGTTGTTGTTGTGTAGTAACTACTTATTTAATGAAAATTTTCTTATGTACTGTACCAGGACTTATGATAAATAACATACAAAAATCTTAGAGGACAACTATAACTTTCCACTCATTTTGCAGGTTCATAATCCTGCTACTGGTGATGTTATTGCTAATGTTCCATTCATGGGAAGAAATGAGGCCATCGATGCAATATCCTCTGCACATGAGACATTTACTTGTAAGCAATATCAAAGTTAGCTAATGTTTGATTTTTTTTTGTTTCGCACTTGGTGATGCAAAGTCATTTGCTCCAAGTTTGTGACATTTTCTGTTTTAAGCTAATACCTCCAACCCATCTGTGTATTGCTTTGGGATGGTTGTGTTGAGATGTCTGATAATGACCTGCAAGCTTAATATCGTGAATAAGCAAAAATTTTGTTGACTGGTGCAATTTACCATGCCCTACTTGTCATGGTCCTTTCCTTCAAGTAAATCTAACCGAGCTCAAGCTAACCTCAATCTTTACTGGATCTTATAAAGCAAGAGTAGTCATTCTACAGCCTGGTTGCTTATGCACCACCATGAGGTCGAAAGGATGATGGTAATTGAGGAGAGATCTAAAGGAGACTGTCAATCTCTAGTTAGACCTCACCCTAAATTGCTTAGCAAATTGTGTGCAGTTAGTGGAAGAGATGATAGATTTCTAATGAAAAATCTCTACCCAAAAGATTGTTCGTACATTTCAGCGACCCTATGATATCCGATGACTATATTTTCACTAAGGTCTAAGTAGACCGTATTTTGAAAAGCATCCACCTGGGTAAACTTGTTTTGCACAATACCACACTGGGACATGGCCAGATAAGGTAGAGTGGCCAAGAGGATCAATATCTCAGAGGATGTCCAATTGCAAAACAACTGAAGCCCAAAATGTCCATACCATGGTACATCAAATGTGTTGTATGAAAGTGTCAATTCAACATTGAAAGGGGACAACCTATCATAACCTAACTACATAACTTTAAAATGTAGCAAAAAGGGCCGACATCTTATTGTTGGCTTTAAGTCAAAACTCAAGCAGTGTTGCTCATGCACTAATTAATCAAGAGGATGATTCTTCTAGAAGGTCTTGTACATAGGAATTCGAGTTATAATTCTCATCGTCTAGTCATGCACTAGGAATAAGAGCCTCTGATTGATATAGTTTTCAATGGGGAATATCCACCTTTGATCAGCTCCCACAAGATTGTGTCCTAGACATCCAATGATCAGTGGCACACTTAGATCATTGACAGAGGGAGAGGGCAGAGGACTGGTGGATTCAAAATAATCCAGTGGCCAACCACTTATCAATCTTTTATAGGTTTGTGATGGGTATATTATATAATGCCTTCGCTCCTTGACTCCACTTTGAGTATATGTGCTTTTTATGTACTAGATAGTTGTGCTAGATTCACTATGAGTATATGGAACATGGCATCTTGTGGTGGCAAAAGACGATTCGCTCGCCCTCAGCGCCTCTGTCAGCTCATCCTCAGGCCAACACAGAAAAGGTAAATCATGGATAACTACTAGGCAGTTGAATAATGCATGGGAGAGGGCAGACACGCGGCTACTAGCCGGAATTTGACCCCAGACCTCATGGTGCCAACACCACCATGTGCTAGCCAACTTTCCATCCCGAGGGGGCTTGGGACATGCCATCTTGTGCTAGTATACTTTGTTGTTTTCTTTCTGATATTGCTAAATTGTTGGGTAATATCCATGTGGGCACCTAAACTGTTAATTGTGTTGCTTATTGGTGTGTACTTCTATTTCATAAATTGTTTATCTATCTCTCAATGCAAATGTTGCCTGGAAGTGGATCAGGTCTAAGTTACTGATTCCTTGTATGAAACTCATTTGTTGCATTATTTTGTTAGGAAATCTTATAATTTTGTTTGTTGTCATGGATTTATCAAACATTGATATATTTTATGTTATTTTATTCACAGCTTGGAGCAAACTCACAGCAAATGAACGGAGCAAGCGTTTAAGAAAATGGTACAGATAAATATGCCACTTGTAAGAGGAATTTAATTTTACTCTTTTTGTTAGATATGACACATAATCCTTTATGGATTAAATTTGTACATGGAATTAGAGTTTAAAAAGATTGTTCTATACTAATTGGCACATTTGAAACATATTGTTCTATTGATTGACTAACATGTTGAACAGGTTAAGATATGATACTAAGTAACCTTTGTGGAACTACATCCAACCAACACTTGAACTCTATGAATGATCTCTCACGACAGAGACAGGAAGCTTCTTCATAGATGGACAATGCTCCTCTAACTTTAGTGATTAGAGATGCGAATCTACTTAGGTCCAACCATCGAAACCCTGTTAATGTTCTTCTGTGACAGATGTACGTGATGGAAGAATAGATGAACATGAGGCAAGGTGACACGAGACATAAGCCTCATTCGTATTTCCTCCTCAAGTTAAAGCATCTTTGCCACTTCATCTTCCCTAAATCAACTCCACTAATCACATATTGACATGTAGGCACGACAGTAGTACAATATTGTTTTTTGGCTAAGACCAATACAGAGTTCAGGTTGATACTTTAAAACTTTATCAAATGAAATCAGGTTCCACAATTAATTGAGTGGCATAGTTATTGTTATTTGGTGGTAGTCCGATAGTGACCAAATAATAGAAAGTTTTGTTGATATCTAATAAGCTCAGGACTAGCACCAATGAGCACGTGATAACAAGATCAATAAGCAATAAATAAGAAATTTATATTTTGACTCGAAATGTTTAAAGTTCATGCCAAACAAGTTAAAGACAAAGATAAACAAATGAACTAAGTGCTAAATGAGAAACATATGATGCACAAACAAAATTCTCTAAGATGCAATTTGTAAATCTCCAGTTGGATTTAGTGGCCAAGTGTCTTAAAGCAATATTATATCTTGATTTTACATCTCTATTACTCACCTCTAATAAATCTAGAGTTAATAATAAAAGGGATACCAGATGAGGAAATAGTCGATAAGGATGCAGTAGGGTGCAATGTGCAGTGCAGTAAGGGAAGCAATGGCTTATCATGCAACAATTAATGTAAGGATGAGTAATAAATCAAGAAAAGATTCCTTAGGATGTTTTAAGCTAGTGTATGTACTATGCTTTACTTCATGGTTAGCTTTGTGGTTTGTAAGTCAATTTGAACATGATACTTTGGGGTTCTAGCTTTCTCTTTTGAGAGGTACCCCATGTATGTTCATCATGGTATGATTGTTAATGCCAAAGTTTTTACAATACTAGTAACAAGGTTTCAACTGTTGAGCTGTGTCAATTGTCATGGATGAAATTTATTGTTCCGCCCATCGATCGACATACGAAACACCCAAAATTGGATGTTTCAAAGATGTTTCAGCATGGAGGTTTCAGAAAGTGAAGCTAGAGAAATAGAAAAAAAAGAGAGAATAAAAATAGGAAGATCACTACGAAAGTGACAGGATAAGAGGAGTGAAGATAGAAAAATATAATCTAATTAAATAATTATATAATCTTTAACCTTATATAAATATAAATAATTTAATTAAATATGACTGAACTAAACTTTCCTATATATAAACTTTGTTTAGTTTTAAATAAACTAAAATAAATCCAAATTGAGTTCGGTTGGAACCCACTTGGTCCTAATCATCATATCTACTCGATAAGCTCTAGTTAATCCCCTAAATCAACTTTCATTCAACTATAAAACTTAAAATATTAGATTGATTTGATTTAATTAGTTATTTAAATTATTTTAAATTTAAAAATTTAAATTGGATAAAATTTGGTAGCTAACCTATGTGAAGAGTTTTTGATTTTCCTACTTTTGTAATGAAGAGACTGAGAGAGACAATGTGACCAAGTGATAAGAAATAACTAGGGTTTAACATGTTGCTTTGATTAAATCTCGAGTTTCTTATCCTCCTTTATGTATTTTCTCAGCTTTACTTCTAGTGCCAACAAATATCTAGGGTTCGACATTGATGCAGGATCAATTCAACATGACCCTTAAACTTCAAACGGTTATAACTTTTGAATCAGACTCAGAATCACTAGCATTTTAAATTATTTCACTGTGTTCAAATGAATTTTATTAAAGTTTTTATCAAATAAAATATAAAAAGTAATATTTAATGCTCTATTAAATGCTCATAAATACATTTTTAAAAATTATAAAAATATCAATTTATTTCAAACAAGTTTGTATCATTAATAATGAAAGCATCTCAAACTCCTTTCAAATATGACAATGCTCTAATTTTTCAGAATTTAAAAGATAAACATGCTTAAATTTATAGTGAACTAGAGAAATTCTCATTTTCCTCAAATTGAATAAATTTTAAGTGTAAATTTTTATGCAAAAAAAATACTAAAGATAAAAATTACAAATATTTTTAATTGCAAAAATTGAGATGGTCAAATTAATCAGTAAAAAAGAACAAACATATATTAACAATATAATTAATTATTAATAAAAAAATTAATTATAATTAAGTAAAATTAATTATGTTATTATCAATAATTCAATTAACTAAGTATCCAAACTGTATTGGCACGACACGATGAGGTATTGAAGCTTATTTTTCCAATCAAAGACCAAAACTCAGATCGAGATTTTAAACCTCGACTAGTAATAAGCAAATACTTGTGACAAATTTAGTGGGCTTGCAAAAAGTCTACAGTAAAAACAAAAGCCTTTAATATTTCAAGTTTAAACTTAGCTAGCCAATTAAGTGTGCCTAAGCAAGGAACAACATAATTAGCTTAACATATCTTAATTCTTAACCAATGCATATGAGATGGTCTAATAGCAGAAATTGGAATTTCATAGTACCAAGTGTAGTAATTCATAAACAAGTAAATGTGTGATGAAGCAACCTGTGTTTGCTAAACAAGTAGCAATATAGTTAAGCATGTATTAGTAGCAACAATAGCTGCAAGGAAAACTTGTAATGCTAAACAAGATAAATGAAATAGCATACAAATTATGCATGTATGAACAATAAGCTTCCATGCTGCAAAACAAGCAACTAAGAATAAAGAAAGTCAAAGGTTCTTCATCCATCAAATTCCGGCCAAGGTTCCCTAACATATACCCCAATTCACAAAGGTAAACACTACCTAACTTAGCACAACAAGAAATGGTTTACATTGTAATTGAGTCAACCGTTAGCAGAAAAGCAAAGAAATTAATATAGCTTGGTGATAAGAGATTCTGGGACGTATTAGCCATTGGCACCAAGAAATCAAATGTAAACCCTGTTCATTTTAGGACATTTCAACAATGCTGTTCTTTTTTCCCTAGTCACCACATACGTAATTTTCTTTCTGCACCTCCTATATGTAACATCCGTCCTTCTTTGTTGTTGAATTTCATGCTTTCGAAGAAATTTCTTGTATTTTAAACATCATGATTTCAATTATAAAAGAAAAAAAAATCAGTTTGCAATGAGTAAGCTCCTTCTCTTCTTATTTCTTGAGTTCTATTCAATCACAGTTCAAGGATATCAATTTTGCAAATTGTAGTTGCTTATTATAGAAAGAGCAGTGGTTCCTTTTCTGTCATCATGCTGCTGGAAATTGGAGTTGTTTTTTCTTTCAGATGTGGGGCAAATTCCTTGATAATACAGTCACCTTCGTGTTCCTTTTAGTGTTGTCTATCATTCCCTTATAAACCATTTTTCTTCTTTCGACTAACATTAGTCAGTCAACTTGTTACTATAATCTTCATCTACTTGACATTTTGATGACAAATTGCATGTATATCTCACTCTATCCTTAAATGTTTTTGAAGGTATGATTTAATCATTTCTCATAAAGAAGATCTCGCACTACTTATAACATTGGAACAAGGAAAACCTTTAAAGGAGTCACTTGGTGAGGTATCTAAATGATTCCTGCAATCCTCCTCCCAATAAAGCTTCTGTAATTTGCTGATGTATATCCATCATAAAATCATTTCTAACTAAAATTATTTTGCAGGTTAACTATGGGGCTTCATTCATTGAATTTTTTGCCGAGGAAGCTAAAAGGATCTATGGTGACATAATTCCTCCTACAATTGATGACCGCCGCTTGTTGGTTTTAAAACAGGCAATACTTGATTGCCAATTAGATATGTTTAATTTTCATATAGCTTATCCATCAACCTTTCTTCTTAGGTAATACCTCAAATTAACAGTTAGCAGTGTCTACGGTCAGAATTGTTTGTGTTCCTTGTTGTGCATTATGATCATGTCAGATGCTTTTGATATTTGTAATACTTTGAGCATATAAGCATTTGAGTTGATTATCAAAGTTTATTACAAGAGAAAAGGAAAACACCATCCGACCTAGCATTCTGGAACCTCCTAAAAACTTAGTGCACCCTATTTGTGCATACAGAATTCTAAATCCTTTGACATTTGCTAGACGTATTAGTTTGAGTCTCCTATTGGATATGCCAAAAACCTCCCATCAATTGAGGCCACAAATGATGGTTTCTTGCTGAACAATTAACTACAATTAACCAAAATTTGAGTCCAAATAGGAATCTTATACTGGGTATTCTATGTGAAGTATAACCCATTTCTGTTTATAGTCATGATAGATGTTATGCACTGTTATGCTAAAACCTCTTTCTTACATTGCCATTTAAGGAATGCATCCATGCTAGATGGTACTTAATGATAGTAAACTCAGGTGTAGAAAACAGCTGAGGGCTTGCCAGAAGCACTATGTAGTCAGGTTCAGCCTTGCTGAAGTCTGCCACATTGGCACTGTATGCTATTGGCACATGAACATGGCAATGCTACATTTAGAATTTTAAGTTTGCTGTTGTTCAAATGCTAAGTGGTGGAAGCCACAAAAATCTATATTTGTAGATATATTTTGTGAACACTCCCATCTTTCAAGAAATCTAGGTAATTGATATAGGATTTGAGATTTTGAGTTAAAATCATGCTAGGATGACCAAAGTTCGAAATCTTGAGCTGTGTCGGTGTTTCAGTCATTTGACTAGAATGATATTGTTTCGGTACCGTGCCGACATTTCCATGTATGATGCCGGTAGTAAATTGGATGTGGAAAGAGGAAAGAGATGAAGAAGAAAAAGATACGACAACTATATAGTTAACTTCGATGCTTGATTTCCATTTAGAGATGCTACGATTTTGAGATTATTTTGTATGGAGACAAACTATAAAAAAATAACAATATTATCTTAATTTTAGCATGCCAAGAGGTGTTGAGTGTTGACATGAATTGATACTCATCGAGACATAGGAGACATTGTGTTGGTGCCGAGTAGTATCGAGTTTTAGTAATTTATTCAACATAATATGTTTTGACTGTTTCATCCAACATGGTATGAGATTTCAAACCATGACTAGGACATCATTCTTTGTTCATTAAATAACATAATAATTTTAGGAGTATTACTTTTATAATCTTTTTCTTATTGTAACTCCAGATACATCCATCTCAACATTTTCATCCCTACTAAATCTTGTACATACTAGTTTCTTTGGTTTTCATCACTATCAAGTGGTAAAAGGCGAAGCGCTCGCCCCCAATGCCTCACTAGCTCGACCTAGGACCAACACGGAAGAGATTAATCACGGTGACTGAGGAGCCAGGTAGAGGGGGGTTGAGTTACACGAGGTACGGGGATTTACGCTCCGTCAGCCCCGAGATTCGACCCCAAGATCTCATGTGACAAACAACTATCCACTTACGGCTTCAGCTATGCTCGTGAGGGCTTGTTCATCACTATCAAGATTGATGATGTTGTTTGGAAGTCTTGCTAAAGCGAGAAAGGGTGAATAATCAATGCCCCTCTATCGCAAATCTCGTGCACAGTCAAAAAAAAATCAACAGTGATCAAGCACAAGTGATTGTTGTATAACTAATGACTGTATCAGTAGTTTACTAGAAATCCAATTCAGTCAACCACTAAAGCCTTATCAATTGGATTGAATCGTTGACAACAATATTCTATTCACTAAAATCTCACACTGATTGCTCATTCAATTGCAATGCTCTAGTTGACTAAACTAACCTTCCAGTTTATTGAATCTTGTTAAAAATTTGAAGTCAAGTGGAGTAATTTAGGTAAGTGATAGTTCAATATTTGACATAAGTGAAGTCATGGAACCGAGCTCAACCTTAAATTACGAGTTAGGACCAATAATCCTTTGTCGAAGGCTTCAAACCAAGCCACTAGATAGTGTACCTTTACCTAGCTAAATACATCATCTAGATAATTCTGCCAAAAAGTAAAAGCTCAAGAAATACACAACACTCGTAATTTCATAACTTTCATGCCTCAAGGTCTTTAACCTTGTTAATTCTCCTCGTTGCCCTCAAGCCCACATTCTATTAGCCCTCTAGTCCATATTTTATTAGGCCTCTAGTCCCTAAGATCAATCTCCATGATCTTTCTCTACATGCCATCCTTCTTCCCTCACCTACAAGTCTACCTTGTTTTGGGCAGTCTCACAGTACACCTTCGTTAATCCTTTGGTACGTCAGGTGCACCAAGCTTTGTGACCTCGCTCCACTTGCCATCCTTCTCCCCTAGTCTTCCAAGTCCACTTTAGGGTACACCTTGTGTCAAATCATTGATCCTTCAAATTATGTGAGCTTGCTCCACATGTCATCCTTCTTCCCTCACCTTTCAATTCCACCTCCGTGTCAAGACTTTGAGCCATCAAACCCAAACCAATAACTTGATTGCATTGAGTATTCCAATAAACCAACTTGACCACGTCGAGTCACCAAGCTTGGTGAGCTTCTACGTTTATTATTCTAAATGGTTGCACACTTATTGCACACATTAGAAACACAGATAAGACTTAACTTAAATCCTTTTCAAACACATTAAAACAACCAACCAAGTTCAACCCAACCACTTGGGTACATTATTTTCCAACAATCTCCCTTTTATATGTGAGACAATCCGTTTAAGAAATAAAATGAATAAAAAATTAGACAATAAAAAGCTTAAAGTTTTCCCTCAAGTAAAGCTCACCTCGATTCAAGATCCCTTCTTGAATTAGCTACCTTTGAGGTGATCCTTTGTGGAAACGCGTTTACTAACTTAAAGTTCTACACTAACTTAAATATTTACACTCTCCCCCTTTACATATCAAATAAGTATTAAATATGTGAAAAATTAATTGCATGCAATCAACAATCATAAGTCTTTAGCCCACTAAGTGAGGTCAGTTGTATGAATCCTCCTATGTTATTGGGTTCGATCGTATATTATGTCTTCATCTATATTTAAATAAATTTTAAATTGTTTTAGTATTGCTAACCGAGCCTTCTTTGGTTTCCTTCATCCTCAATTAATGTGTGTATTTGTCAGGGTCTTACATCGTCTAATTGAGACATTTATTGGTGGCATAAGTACATGTCTATATCATCTTAAATGCGTCTCTCAGAGTTTTTCCTCAATTAGTGCAGCACTAACTTTCTAATATTCTCATTTCTTATCCTGTCCGTCCTCATATAGTAATCAAGGCATGTAAAAATATTAAAATACATCCAATCATGCATATAGATTAATCAATACTCCCCTTAAAGCATGACATTTAAGTAAACATGGAGACATATATAATTATGCATAACAAGAAACTTCAAAATATAAAATATTCTTTAAGTGTTTCTAAACAATGGGATTGTAACTTTTCAATAATCTAAGCATAACAATATTATAAATTGCAAAATATAAAGTACTTTAAAATGGGCATGTTCTACTAGTTAGATCAACTAAGTACTCATTTAGTCGACTAAACTAACTTTTAGTTGGATTCCTATAGCAATCCAATTTGACAATTTACTAAAAATTCTAAAAATTATAAAATTTGTAAAACTTTGCATGCATGTATATCTAGATGTTCTAAAGTCAGGAAAAATTATTTTTCATGTAAAATCATCATGGTTTGAATACTTCGTTACAAATTTTAAATAAGTTAAAATGTTCAATATTTTAAGTATTAAACCATGTATTATATAAATATCTATGTATGAATTGCCTATTTTTATCATAGATAATATGTAGTTTATTCATTTATATATGGTAGAGTCAAAACCTTAAGTTGTGTCAAAATTTCAGTTTTTGACAAGAACGATATTGTTTTGGTACCGTATCAATATTTTAATTTATGATGTTTGTAGAGAACTAGACGGGAAGGTAGAAGGTCACGAAAAAGAAGAATAATATGAGAACACAATTATATACTAACTCCCATGTGGAATGATTTATTTTTGACATTGCATTGACCATATAAAGGCTAAAAATATAACAAATACTATTTCAATTCATGTTTTATAACATGTTAAGGGGTGTCAAATATTTGTATGATATGAATCATATGATACTTATTGATGAACCCTATAATTTTCTAGACCCAAGCTAAATAATGCTTTTAAGATATCTGGTATAAGAATTGCTTTTTCCACATGCTTATTAATATATCTTGGATAACTACTCGTAAGTGGACTTAGATTGACATAGCTAGAAGTTGAACAAACATAAGATATATATATATATATATATATATAAGGAGAACCTGTCCTGCAACGGACTCCGATATCACCTGGCTCCCCGAAAGATGAGCCTCAGTCTCAGTCACACTAACACCACCATCAGCGGCAACGTTATTCTTATCTTTGTGCCCCGTCATCCCTCCTCTCTCATTTTTCGCCGCCGCCGATTGCATCGCGGCACCAGCCTTTTGGGTCTTACCAGTGGTTTCCGTCTCCGCCTTTTGCATCATCCCCGCGTCCACCGGCGCCTCCGGCTTGCTTTTCATCTCTCCCTTCACATTGA
>JBBPFQ010753470.1:0-24995 GCA_037974815.1 Kaempferia elegans
ATGTCCCTCAGGATATCATCTCTGTATATTATATATATATATATATATATATATATATATATAGTAATGAACCCGATTGGTTGCCTATCAGGTTTATTTTTTTTAATAAAATAATAAAAATATGTAAATGATTAAAAAAACAAAAAAGGAAAATTTAAAAAATAACTGATTTTTTAAATCTTATTTTATTTTTAAATTTTTAAATTTTGAGTGACTTAGCACGAGACCTCATCTAGCTCGAGTTCGTACAGATGGTACGATCCTATTTACGGCGCTATATAAAGGGTGCTCGCCTCTCAGGGAAACTGGGCTTGGTTAATGGTTCACAAAGCGCCACGTATACGATACTTCTAGCGGCACGAGTGGCTCTAAAGGCCTTATTCCCTGCCCAATCCATCTCAGCCACACAAAATATTAGGAACATGAATAATAATAATAATAAATAAAATGTAAAGAAATTAAAAAATAGAAAAATATTATTTTTAAAAACTTTAAACGAGTAAGCTTAAATTTTCACTCCACACCGGCGAAGAGATCACTCCCATGAGAGCCTCCGCCTCACTGCACCGACACGCCGCCTTCCACGGCCTCCCCTCCCCGTTCCTCTCCGCCAGGATAAGCCGAGGCATTGTCTTCGCTCATCCTCCGGCCTACCTCTTCGATCGCAGGGCCTTCTTCTCCCGATCGCTCGCCGGAGCCGATCCCAGCCCCCAAAACCACCCACACAAGGGGAAGAAAAAAGAGAAAG
This sequence comes from Kaempferia elegans, assembly GCA_037974815.1. Lineage (NCBI taxonomy): Eukaryota > Viridiplantae > Streptophyta > Magnoliopsida > Zingiberales > Zingiberaceae > Kaempferia > Kaempferia elegans. Next base: position 749 of record JBBPFQ010753470.1, read on the forward strand.
GAGCTCAAAAATGGGAGAGATCCGGCGGAGTGGGAGGCACGGAGGAAGTGAACTGTGAAGTCGACGTCGTCTCTTGGCGGGAGAGGCGTGTTAGGGCGTGGATCCTCGTCAATGCAGACGTTGAGTCTGTGTGGAGCGTCCTCACGGATTACGAGCGGCTCGATGATTTCATCCCTAATCTCATCTATAGGTAATTATTTTTGTTTTCTCTCTAGATGGTTCAAAAAATAAATCTTTGCTTGTTATTTTGTTGCTTTGTTTGTATTCTAATATACACACACACACATATGAAAAACTTGTGGTATAGTGAGAGAATCCCTTGTCCGCATAAGGGGAGAATATGGTTGGAGCAGAGAGGGTTGCAGCGTGCGCTATACTGGAACATCGAGGCTCGCGTGGTCTTGGACCTCCAGGAATTTCCGAACTCTGTATGTGCCTTTACCTATAAAAGTAGCAACTTTAAAGCCTATTCTTTCTCCCTATTTTGAGTTTAAATTGGACAGTGCCCCCATGATGTAATAACATAAGCTAAGACTACACGGTATAATTGCTTACAACTTGCAAGTGATGAGTGATGACCAAGTTTGTTTCTCAGTTTGAAAACAAAGCAAAGAAGATAGATTAGTACAGGAAGTTCCAGCATACAATGGTTCGCCAAAGAGTAATTTTACTTAATTATATTAATCGAGAAGTGAAGATACTACTCAAAGTTGTATATTACTAGTTTAGCCAGCATCTGATGGCTGTGTAAGTTGAGAAGAGTTTCCTCGCTGAGTAATTTCAAGGTTTGTTAGGTACCTTACTGATCACAAGATTTTTGTTTGGTGAAACAGCCAAAAAGGAAGGTATGTTTGATGCAACTCCATACTCAATGATTCTTAATATTGATGTGTAGGCATTGCCTGTAAGTTCAGTATTAACAGTCATATCAAATTAATTTTTGTACATAAGAGTTGACGATAACTTTTTGTTTGAGCAAAAAAAGTTATCAGGAACTTAATAAAGATACCAACGCTGTACTTTATATCCAGAAAGTTATTTATTTCTTTTCAAGGAATGTTTGATGCATTCTGCATCATTAAAAAGATAAATGAATAATAAAAATGTGTTATATAATCTTGAAGTATCCCTTTCTTGCACATTATCCATTTTATTCAAAAAATGTAAGATCTCATCAAATTACAAATATTATGGTGTTTCCTGGCCTACAGTAATCATGTCACATATTTTGCAATGCAAGTAGAAATATTCTTTTTGCATGGTGGCATGTTTCCTCCTCTTGTCTACTAAGGATTTATTAATTTGGCTTGTCATTTTGATAGCTGATCCCACAACATACGTACCTGGATTTTTGCATAGGCTAATGGGAGTGAGCTTCACTTCTCAATGGTTGATGGAGATTTTGATAAGTTTGAAGGGAAATGGAATGTGAAAGCAGGCCCAAGGTATGCTTGACTAGCAGTCTAGCACCAATTTTCTTCTAAGTTGATGCTACTAATGCAAAATGATTAACCATTTTGTTTCCCCTTCTCACTATTAATGAATTGTTTATCTATGAACTTGCTGATGAAAGTTGCAACCATTTTTGCTTATAAGTTTTAAACAATTATATTAGTTCATCGAACCATCAACACTCACATTCAATAGTATGACTTTGCTTGGTTTGGAATTTGCTTCGTTAGGTTCTTTTGTTCAATGGCAATTAATTATGCTCTAATATTAACTTTGGATATTCTTATAGACTCATGAATTTTCAGGTTAATTTGGTAGCAACTTCCTGTCTCTGTTAGTAACACTTGTGAACCATCAGCTATACATTTGATTTTTCAGTTGTAACCAATTGTTCAGTCAAATATCTTGGAGCGAGCCCTTTCCTCTACTGAAAGTTAGCCTTGCTTAGATCTTAGCAACATTCCACAAGATTTAGAATTGTTAATCAAATCATCAAACTATCCCATAATTAAGTCATGTTGCAGTTCATGTCATACCTTCCATGTCATGTGTCATTATTTTTTTTTCTTTGCTTAAGTCCATCTGGTTGGTACCTGCCACTGATCATTTACAAGTTGATCTCAAAGCCTGTATGAAGGGCTTAAATAAGAGATATGAAACACAAGGTTTGAAGATAATGTTTGAAGCTAGGTTGATTGATTGGATACAAAATGTTTTTATCATTGGGGATACATGAACTATTACTATGACATTGTTTACTTTGTGAGATTTTTGACAGAAATATTCTTTTTATAATATATATTTCAATATTCATATAATTATTTTAAAAAAAGATTAACAATGTTCCTTTCCTCTTCTACTTTATTTCAGTGTTTATGTATTTTTTTTTAAACTTGCTCTGTTTCTTTCTTTTGCTGCTAAAATACAGTGTTAAAATAATTTGTATCCTATCATTCAATTCATTGGCTTGCAGGTCTTCAATGGCAACTTTATCATATGAAGTGACTGTTGTGCCTAGATTTAACTTCCCAACAATTTTTCTTGAGAGAATTATCAGATCTGATCTTCCAGTAAATCTAAGAGCAATTGCTTGGAGAGCTGAGAGAATATTTGAAGAAATTCAAAAGGAAATCATGTCTATAAATGGAATGGGTACAACTTTGAGGGCCTTATATTTGTCATCCTTGGGTAGGTTTGGTTCTGCATCCAATACTGAGACACTTTCCAATACCTTAAAGGAAGATCCCGTGGAGCCTTTAGGTTTTGTTCTTTCTTCACCATCAACTGAGAGGAGTGCAAAATGGGGTGTTTATGGAAATGCATGCAGACTTGATAGGCGTTGCATGGTCGATGAAATTCATCTTCGGAGAATTGATGGCCTGTTGGTAATCATTTTTCTGCATAGGTTTGATTTTAGTATGTATTGATTGATATCTTAATTTGTTTAATGATTATGGATGAAGGAAAATGGAGGGACTCATCGGTGTGTTATGACTAGTGTTACAATCAAGGCACCAGTTCGAGAAGTTTGGAATGTCTTAACTGCATATGAGACACTACCTGAGTAAGGGTTTTTATCTGTACTTGCATTGGCGTCTAAAGTAAACTATCCAATATGAAATGTTCTCCATAGTGTTTTCCCCTTAAAAGTAGCAAAATTAGTTTGTATTTTTCTTTTTTCAATTTGAATTCCGAAATTTTAGACCAGAATTTCTATGCTACCATGATTGATATCAATGTCAATTGACAAATTTAAGTTCCACTGGGATGCTTGATTTATTTATTTTTGTGCTATGATCATGGACTGTATTTTTCTCTTCTTTCTGCCAACCTCTATTTACACAGTCTCTTATTAGTTCATTCCTTCTGTTTTTGTTTCTTTATCTTCTAATCAAACATTTTTATTACAGGATTGTTCCAAATTTAGCAATTAGCAAAATTCTCTATAGGGATAAGAACAAGGTTCGCATTCTACAGGTAGGAACAAACTATCTTGCAGCTTTTATTATCATATGTGTCACTACCTTTAAATCTTGCTTCATTTGGTTGCTAGTATCATGATTAAGGTAAAATCTTATTTATTGCAATCTTACATGTTGACTTTCTTAGATACAGTGATGATGCTAAATCTAATTACTTGTTCATTGGCCTTCCTAGTAGTTGACGGTAGAACCTTTTAGAGGAAGATTATGAATGGCAATTAGCTCTTTGCATTTCTTTATAGTGTTTGAGCTGGAGGGAAGTTGCAAGAGATTATATGAACTGCCTATGGTGTAGGGATGACAATTTTTCCAGTGGAAAACCTGAAACGAGGGCGGGTTTGGGCAGTTTTTTCGTGTTGGGTGGGAGATGCTATCCCCGAACTTGCCTTGATGATGATGATAATAATAATAATACTACTACTAATAATATCATATCATATATTTTTTTTATAATTGATTTATTGTATTACAATTTTTATGAAAGGGGTTGCAAATTAAAAATCTTTTTGGCCAAGTCAATGGGCATTTGAAGTGGAGATGAGGACGGGGATGGGGGTTTAATCCTTACGGGGCCGGGGATGGAATTCTCTGGTTAAACACAGTCAGGGATGGGGGAGGGGATGAGGCGGGGCTATAATTCGGGGGCGGGGATGGCAAACCCACCCCCAACCTACCCCATTGCCATCCCTACTAGTAAGGTGTTGTAGCTTCTTTGTCGGCATTCTATTTTTAAAAGTTAAATGTGTTGTTAATAAGACATGACCAGGATAATCAGAGTATTCTGATGTATGATCTGCTATAGTTATTCTTTGATTGTCAATCTGAGTATTCTGGTTAAACTGTCATCTTTTGTCTTCATGGAATAAATTTTCTTGAGATATGTTTGTAGCTTTATGGCCTTTAGAATCTTAAATTTCAGTAAATTATGTTTGCAGGAGGGCTGCAAAGGCCTGTTGTATATGGTGTTTCATGCACGCGTGGTGTTAGATTTGTGTGAAGACTTTGAGCACAGAATCAAATTTGAGCAAGTTGAAGGGGACTTTGACTCATTTCAGGGGAATTGGATTCTGGAGCAGCTGGGAGATCAGCACACTTTGTTAAAGTATATTGTAGAATCAAGAATGCACAAAGATAGCTTCCTCTCAGAAGCTATCTTGGAAGAGGTATTTGCATTTTTGATACTTTCACTGCCATATCGACAAAATCATGGATGGAAGATGATGTCTAAACACCCCATTTAGATATCTCAGGGTTATTTCATTTCTCTTCAAGAAATGGCAACACATTTGATACTCATAGTGATAGTGCAGGTTTGAAGGCCAGTTTAAATAGTTTCAGATCAGACTATATTTGAAGTTTAAATTTCATTTCCTCTTCTAATTTCTTACTAAACTCGTGTGATTAAGAGTTTTGATGATGCTATATTTATTCCTTCATGATCATCACCCTAGATAGCTAAACTCTGTTCTTTTCTTCCACTAATGAGGTCTATATATGAGCAGAATAACAATATCATTCATATTAGGCTGTATATATTATGATCTAGAAGTAATCACTGTCAAATGGCTGTATATATTATGATTTCGAAATCTGGTATCACAAATTGCAGTAATTTAGCTGGTCTTTTGTGTGTTTATTTCGCTCTCCCAGAATGACGAATAATAAAATTCTCTATTTTCAGGTTATTTATGAAGATCTACCATCAAATTTATGTTCGATCCGTGATTTTGTTGAAAACAAAGTATCTGTAAATAGTGACCAAGAGAATCATTCCAACGGCCATATCAGTCCTGATGGCAGTTCTTTAAATGACAGTAAGGATGAATTGGATCAGCCTGCCCTTAATGGTAACTCTTTGCATAGTATTCGTCAAAGACCAAAAGTTCCTGGTTTACAAAGAGATATCGAAGTTCTTAAAACGGAGCTCACATCATTTATTTCAAAATATGGTCAAGATGGGTTTATGCCAATGAGAAAGCAGCTTCGCTTGCATGGAAGAGTGGATATCGAGAAGGCAATAACTCGCATGGGTGGATTTAGGAGGATTGCAAACTTGATGAACTTGTCCCTTGCCTACAAACATCGAAAGCCCAGAGGTTACTGGGACAACCTAGAAAATCTACACGAGGAGGTAAAATAGTAGTATCACTGTCAATATTTTCTCCTTGTGTATTAGTTATCTGAATCATCGTCAAGGAATCTGGCTGAGCCATTCTTCTAAAATTTATTGTATTTTGTGTTTATTCATCTTTAGCAAACCATGTTAGTTACTGATTAATTTGCAAAACTATTTGCTTCCGCGATTCAGATCAGTCAGTTTCAGAAAAACTGGGGAATGGATCCTGCTTACATGCCCACTAGGAAGTCTTTGGAGCGTGCAGGTTAGTGACAAGCAAAATTCTTACTTTTTCATGGATGCTAATGTTAGTGACAAGCAAAATTCTTACTTTTTCATGAAAAGCAAACGAATATAAACAAGCTCATAATCAATGTTTATTGACAAATATTCTATTCGTGTACATCCCAACTGCAATTCATTGGAGGTGCTATTGGGGTGGCAAAGGAGTTAAATTTCCACCAACCAATGGAACACTTATCTCGTTTGGTTGCTTCTCATATTTCTACATCTGCTCATTGATAGGACGCTATGACATAGCTCGAGCTCTGGAAAAATGGGGAGGCCTTCAGGAGGTGTCCCGCCTCCTATCGCTCGAACTGAGATACTCTAGGAAAAGATCAGGCATCGAACAAGATGAGCAGAGCGATGTAGCAGCAAAAAAGAGGGCGAGCAAGCCAATGATTGCTCAAGACACACAGAAATGGATTTTGAAACTGAAGGACCTGGACATTAACTGGGTGGAGTAGCACTATCAGACGTGCTGTTGCCCTCAGCATCTCGCAGATTCCACACAATGGATTTGTACCTTGTCCTGTAAAAGCGTAATTTTTTAATAGTATGAATTGTACAGTAACGAAATTGTATTTCTTGGGTTTATAACATAAACAGAGTCAGTTTGTTCCTCTTGTCGAGAACGAAGAGAAAAAGTAAAAGTGGAATTTTCAAATCTAAGTTTATCAGTTTTTTGTAAATTTTTAATTATAATGTTACTTAATAAAATAAAAATTATAATGAATTTAGTAACACCAACACTGACCGTCAAGATAAATGAGGAAGTTTTCATGATGGGTATTTTAGAAATTTTATTTCCTGTGGTTATTTTCTCTATTTAAAGGAAAAAATCTATATAAATATATTGTCGTAACAATTTGATGTCTTTTCATTACACTGTAGTTTTATTGTCTTGATTATTTACACCAATGCTCTGTTTACTTAGGAGAGTGGAAAATAAAACTAAGGAAAAATTTTCGCAGCGAAAATTTTTTCCTTAGTTTACTTCATTAAAATTTTTAGTGAGAAAAGAAAGACAATCCATCCGTGGATTATTTTAAAGTTAAAATCGATCCCCTTAAAATCGGACGGAAAGAAAAGGATGGAAAAAAAAGACGCATGTATTCCTTTGTATTCATAAAATTAACTATATACCAAAAAAATTAACGCATGTACCCCTTTTAACTCATAAAAGTATATCATATACCTAGAAAATAACACATATACCTTTTTTAATTTATAAAATTATATCGTATATATTCATATTTCTCGATGAAGATAAATAAATATATAAAAGAAAATTTTATTCACTCTTTCACTTTTTTTCCATTATAGTCTGCCCTAGACCGGTTCACCAGCTGCTGAAAACCGTGATAGCTGCCGAACCGGTGGAGAACCAGACAGATGATAAAAGGTTAGAGCGGAGCGGAGAGCGAGCGAGAGAGCCACGCCTTCCCTCCCAGCCTCCTCCCTCACAGGCACAAACGCCGCAAGGGTACAAAGAGCCACAGTGAGCGTTTCCTTTTGATTCGGTTGCGATTCTGAGAGAGAAGCGAGTGAGATCGAAGCAGGCAAGAAGACGGCGCTCCTCCGATTCATCGCCGTAATAGATCCCACACTCACCGCCGGCGCGCAACCTAATCCAATCTGCCACGACGTGGTCGGATTACTTCCCCGCCGTAAGATTTCTGTTCCGCTCTCATCAATCTGAACGGCCCTTTAGGGTTCGGAGGTCTCCCCAATTCTTCCCGCAATCTTGGAGGAGAGGGTGGAATTTCCCTCTTTTGTTTCCTTACCTTTGTACCCTTTTTGTTCTCATTTCCATTTTTATCCCAGGGGTTGCCTTGCTTGATTTACCTGCAGTTGCCGTTTTTTGGAGTTTGACCTTGTTGTTATTCTTCTTTGATGGTTTCTCGGCTGTGGTCTTTCCCTGATTTTATCGGTCATTGCACCATCCTCCCATAGCTGTTTGAGATATTTGAATCCTGCTCCTCTTGAGTCTTGAGAGAAGTGCGTCCCTGGAGGGGCTTTGTATGCGGAATCAGTGCCCATGGCGATGGCGTTTTAAAAAAAAAAAATTCACAGTTGTCCTCATCCAAGTAGTACGGTTGAATTCTTCTGATAGTATACTTAGTATAGGAAATAGATTCGTTGAATAAATTTATTCTAGATTGTCCAGAGGTAGAGAGCATTAGCTGTATATAGATAATGATCTATACTGCAAATGGATAGAAGTGAGCCTGCATTGGTTCCACAATGGTATAAGTTAGCAAATGGGAGCAATTCCAGCAATACCCTGCGCATCAGCACTTCCAAACGTTCTGGTATTTGTTGCTATTCCTTCCTTATGATACTTATTCTTATATTTAATGTTCCTGTATTGACACTATAAATTTCTAAGCTGATCCTATTTCTTGGTTTCCTGTAGATGAAAATGGCGTGGAGTGTGGTTCAAGGAGTAGATTACTCAGTGACCACGATAAGAATTTCAGGAGGAGTTTAAGCTCTAATGGGTCTATTGCTCGGGATAGAGGTAGCCCTGCCAAACTGCAGGATTACAGTAGTTTCCATAGGTCTCGTGACAAAAACCAAGAGAGGGATTTTGATACCTGTGATAGGCAAAGTAGGCCATTGTTGGTTGATAATGGATCTGGCTATCACGACCCATTTCTAAGAGTTAGGGCTGAAAAAGATGCTTTGAGACGTTCCCAATCTACGGTATCAGGAAGACAACTTGACTCCTGTCTTAAACGACCTGTAAATAGTGGGAATAACATTGGTTCTGTGGGAAGTGTAATTAGAAGCATTGACAGAACATTTGAGAAGGATTTTCCATCCCTTCAAGCTGAAGGCAGGCAAAACTTCTCAGATTCTATTGATGTATTGTCTCCTTGCCCTAAGACTGCTGTCCAAAGTCTTCCTGTTGCAACTGCCATCATCAATGGAACTTCAGCTTTAGCTGAAATACCTGTACAAGTTGAAACTGATGGAAGTTTGCTTTCATCTGCAACTGGAAACACAATGGCAGAGGCACTGGCACAAAGACCTTCCCTAGTTGATAACGGTCGCCAGGTAATTTTTAATTCCAGAACTGTTGCCTTTTGTTGTTTTACTGGAGGCATGTGGGTTCCATTAACATGACATTTATATGTTATGTAGTCCTCTGTTGACACTCAGAGGATTGAAGAACTTATTCTAAAAAAATTCAAGCAGCTGGTACCTGTGACTCCTGTACTGCCTAAAGTCTTGGTATAACTTCCTGACTTACTTTTTTCTTGTTGAAATGTATTCCTATTTTCACAACATCGATGAATGTATGATCCTTTCCTTCATTATCTTCATTTATTTAGTCTTTGATTGATCTTGTGTACAATTTCTATCCACGTTGCTAAATGATTTTCTCCTCTAATAAAATGATTATACATCTAGGGTTTGGATAATAAGGTACAGAGTAATCATTGTAGAGACCATGTAGGATAACAAATTTGATTTTACCAGCTTGAACAGATTCTTATGAGACAAACAATTAAGTAAAATGTTATAAATATAATTAGGAAATCTGTTAGAAAGCTTTTGACATAGGATTAGAAATTAATTTGCACATACTGGTTTGTAAATTGTGAATGAGTGATTAAGTGGAAAGGGAATTGAAGGTTTTTGTGATCTTCCGGCATCCTTGGGGCTAACATCAATGGAAACTTTAGCTCTACTTGCTCAAATTATTCTCTTATCAGAATAGAGTGATGTATCTTAAAAGCAACACATACGACAAGTTAAAATAACATAGTTCAAACTGTTCAAATGGTTTTATCAGATCACTTGGAAAGCTGGAACAAACATCTTATATCCATACAAGGCTAAGCAAAAAAAAAAAAAATTCACCTTTAGGCTTTAACTGACCTATCACTTGATTCAAATTTATCTGATTTTGGGTTTCTAGTTGGGTTTAATTATTTTATTTCTTAGAATTTGAGTTTCAGGGTTTCCTAAAACATCAACCTATTTCTTAATCCTTATTTTATATATATGTTGTATACCCATACACATATAAAACCTTACGTTTGCTTTGGTTTTATTTTAAAATTGCTTACGTTTTACCCTACATTTTTGTTGCAATTTGAGGTGCCATCCCAAATGCCCTTATTTTGCTCGACTTCCTTTTGATGCTTCCTTAGTTGATCTAGCACTCAATTTGTTCCTATGGTGTAACAAGTAATACTACCATTGATTGATGTGGTGGAAATCGAGTGCTGAAGTGGGATGCTGGAATAGATGACAATGATGCGAAGGTTAATAATGTGGAAACGATTGAGGTGGAGTTTGCTGAGCCCAAGTAGCATATGTCCAACTCACACATAATAGAAAGAGCATCAAAGGGAGTCGAAGTTGTCCAGTAAAGCCCCTCTAATGTTCAAGTCACACAAAGGTGGATGTAGAAAGATTGTAAAGACACTAGAGAGTGTATAACAATGTAAACCCCTTTTCTGGTGGATATGCCGAGTATTTATAGGTGGAGGTAGGGAAGAAATCATGTCTGGGGATGACTTGTAACTATAGGGGTCATGTTTAAGCATGGCTTGGTTCGTAGTGACAAACGACATAGGTGGCCGTTTCCAAATACAGCCCATACTAGTGGGGAGCCATGTCTAGGCATGCAATTATGGGCTATATAGAGAATCATACTCAGAGATGGCTAGGAGAGCAACATTGAGAGCTCAGGACAGAGAGTTTGGGGAACTCGAAGAAGAGAGCCCGGTTAGTGGGAGCTCAGAGCATCAAATAGGGAAGCTTGGGGAGCTCACGTAAGAGAAGAGCTTGAGGGGTGTTGACACTTCGGTAATTTTGCATATTCAGAGTGAAGAGCTAAGGAAGCTTGGCTGATATTACCCCTTTTGGCTTCAAGAGATGATGACACACTGACCTAGTCTTGGAGATTTGCTCCTAGCTATAGGTCTTTGAACACATAAGCAATGAGTTGTTCTCAAATAATGTCACTTGGGCATGGCAGGTTAATCTGGAACTAGATTGGCATCAGAGTATCAATGATGTATGTGGCCTTAATGGATCTTCTTGTTAGTTGGTTGAAAGGTGACCTTTTGCTCCTTTAATGTCATAATTAATTCAACTTAATTTTTGAGTATTTGCACTATCTTAGTCCTGCTTGACTTTAAAAGTAGCATTGGAGTGTGATTTGAATCTCAAAACTATCGGTGTCGCACTCGAATTGAACCTATTCTCATGGATGGGATTGACCATGTTAATGATGGAATAACCCAATCAGCATGTCCCTCATGCCAATCAAAGGATATGCCTATTGTAGACAATATTAATAACATAATTGCACGCCACAATCATAGGAATACATAGGCATTACATCAAATAAGAATAACAGTTCAATATGATTAAATATACTCCATATTTAGATTGATGTAAGTTAATAAAGAGGAATTTGACAATTATTGGAAATCATAAAACAATTGTGCAAAAACATAAAGAAACTAAAAGGGATTTTAAATAAAATGTGTGAATTCCAAATCTGATTGCAATTTGGAAAAAAAAAAAGTATAAATATGTAGGAGAGCCTCCTAAGAGGCCAAACAAAAATATAACCAAGTCATGTAAGAGAAAATAATATAAAAGTTATAATCTCGAAGATGAAATACAATGGATTCAAGGAGACAATACCCATATATATCTCTTGATCCAAGAGGGTTACTTTGATCAGAAGTTCTTATAATCTCTCGATTATAGTCATCACTTTGATCGCCAAGCCGAGAGAACTCTTTTGAACCTAAGGTACTTTGGAATCTCAACTCTTTTTATCATACACACTTAGGTTAGGTTGAACCCAATTGTCACAAATCCAATCTTAGAGCAAGTTGCTACAAGTGGTTCCTCTAACATACTATAATTCATTTATGACAAACATATTATCATATCCTTATCTTGAGTTCTCTAACATAACATCTCTTTATTATTCATATGACATAACAAGTAAATTTATAATTAATAACGAGTAAATTTCGAAGGGGAGTCTTAGCGTAACGGTAAAGTTGTTATGTGATCTGATGGTCATGGGTTTGAGTCACTAAAATAATCGCTTGCAATGTTGGGTAAAGCTGCAAACAATAGATTCTTTCCCTTGACTGGCATTGTGCACCTTAATGGTTTTTTTAATAACAAGTTTACAACTAAATGAGTAATAAGGCTTACTCCAATAAAATAAATACTTTAAGCAAGACAAAAACAATAAAAGTTTTTATGTATATAAAGAGTCTAACATACATAAAGGGAAATAATCAAAGAAAGAGCTAAAATAGGGTCCAGCAAAATCCCACTATGTTAGTGTTCGAGTAGGGTAATAATGCATTTACGACACTCAAACTTTTGACAGTTAAGCTTGTCTCTAGTTGAGGAATGAATTTCTACCTCAAAATATAATGAATTTCTAGGATGAAAAGCTTTCCCTCTTATTTTCCTATTTTTCCCACAACATGTTACTATATATGAATTAATGAAACTACACGTTTATTATGCAAAACAATGATGGAATCTCCTCTCCCTCACAGTTATCTAATCACACCAAAATCTCTCATTGCCCACCCATTGTTTGGTTAACCCATTCCTGAAGACTTTGGTATGTCACTGGGAAATGCCCACCGAGTAATGCTCAGCTTATGTATATCATTTCATTTTACTAATTAGATTTTTTTTTGGTTTCCATTTACCTCCTCACTCCACAATGCACCATTGTAACAGCACCTTGAGAAATTTTGGTTATCACTTATTTATTGAATGTTTATCACTTATTTATTGAATATTTCCAGAAACTCAATTTTTTGGTTTGTGGTCCACCAGCCATTTTTGTTCCAACTACTGGGATCAACTCGTAGATCTTATTCCTCCATTAACCATTAAGCTCCCTGTAATGCTACGTCACACATGACCTAGTATCAGTTTGCTTGTTTCCTTACCAAATTTTCATGTCTTATTACAGCTGATTTTTAGGACTTCAAACCTAATTTAAATTTTGAAGGTTTCACAATGGAGAATCTTCAAACTCAATTAAACAAATATAAAATGACATCAGTTTCTTACGTTTAGTTTGATATTATAAATCCTTAATAAATCCTTAATGATTCTCTTTGCAGCGTCTATTCAAATGAAACTTCAGTTATATCGATTTGGTGTTGTAATGTTAGTCAAATAAAAATGATCTGTGCACAATATAATAGTCCTTACCTTAGGGCTAAAAAAAAGCTTTTTACCAAAGTAATGCAAAAATAAGTATGGAGAAAGTATTAGAACCTTTAAAAAGAGGTGCCATCTGTGACTTGTGAATCTTGTTCTCATAAAGTGTATTATTGGCTAAATCTTAACTATCACAAAGAATCTTCAAATAGTCATATATTATAAGATTTTTAGTGATTACTGCAAAAGATGAATATCTAAATATGCATTTCAAAATTATCAGATGAATGCCAGAGATCCCTTTGTGAAATAGTGTGGTTAGAGTTATCATTTGTCATGATATCTATCTTCATGCATTATGTATTTCAGAAATGACTTAAAGGTACACTGAATGTTTAATTTTGTTTAATATTATGCAACACGCCTATCCTTCTATCATGAAATTGCAATCTGAAGCTGTGAGATGAAAAAAAATCTGTTACTATTAAATACATTGCTGGTGCTGATTTTCCGGTTATTCATTCCCTATACCATCTCAGTTATTTTCTGAGGAAATTATGTTTGAATACTTGATTTATTCATCTTCTGCATTCTAAGGATCATCTGTTTCTCTCAGACTTGCAACTTAGCAGAAAAGGCCAAAGCAAAAAGTGCAAAGGGTGGAGGTGTAGATTTTAGTTCTTTTGCAAAGAGTGGTAAGCAGATAAACCTTGCTGGGCGAACACCAATAAGATCTGATATTGCAAAGGCATATCAAGTGGGAAACTTTCAAGTTCTTAACCGTGAGAAGAACATCATATCACCTACTGCTGAAGACAGTTCAAGTGTTCGCAAAGCCATTGACCAACTTGGACTTGTTCCATCTACTTTAAGCGTTCCTTCAAAGACCCAATCTGAACAAAAGAATAAAGTTGTGGGCAAAAATGGTGTGTTAAAGCGAGTTGTATCTGTTGGAGAAAGAAAACTTCTTTCTCACACCCAGAATAGGAATGATTTCTTTAATTTATTGAGGAAGAAATCGTTAAATCCTTCAGGTTCTGTTCGGGAGCTAGGATCCCATGGACCACCGGAGGACCTGCAAAATGCTTCCTCAGTCAGTGTACAGAACTGCCAACCTGGCTTGGATTTTTCAGCAGAAAATAGAAATCTTAGTACTGATGACCTTGGTAGACCATATGTTGACAATAAAGAAGCCAACTCATATTTAGAGTGTGTTCCTGATCCGGAAGAAGAAGCTTTCTTACGATCACTTGGGTGGGACAAAAATGCTGGTGAAGAAGCTCTGACACAGGAGGAGATTGATGCTTTCCTCAAAAAGGTTCGTTCCGTTTGCCTTACATCAGTTTATTCATATCCTTTTTCTTTATATTTTATTGCCGTCCTTTTTCTGCAGTACGAAACGCAAACACGGCGACCACTGAAGTCCATCAGCTAGATTTCGCATGAGATCTTCCCAATTGAGATATTTAGAGAGCATACAACATGAGTCGTTTGAGTAGCAGTTGGCGAGGATTAATCTGTTCTTTTTTTCTTTTCACTAAGTTTTAGATAAATGATGTCTTCCTTTTGTTATTGAATTTGTTTTGTGGTTCTCTTCACCTAGTATAATTTTACAAGAATCAAGTTTACATTTTGAGTAGGCTTTTGATCCGTGTAGATAAAAGATTTTATCAATATAAGAAAGTCTATAGGAAAATCTTCTTTATATATTAATACGGAAGAATTTGGAGCCCTCCTTATTTCATAGAGTGCGCCCATGTAACGTACCAGGTAGTTTAAGTTTCATATTATTTAAATCGTGTAGGTAATTTTAAAAATATCCAAATTGTGTACCGGATTGATTTTATCCCTCCGTTTGTTTGCTTTTACTAGCCGACTTGATTGTTGCCGTCGGTAAAGTTGTGTGATTACGAATAATAACTTTAATTAGTTATTACACTATATAAATCGATTAATTTAAAAAAAAAATGATTAAAAGGTCATCTCTATCAAAAATTCAATGCTTTTAATACGATATATCAAATTGATATTTATAATAATTGATTCAAATCTTTTTATTAAAACTGATTAAAATATTTTTTATGATCAAAAAATTTATTGCTCTCAATATGATATATCAAATTGATATTTTAGAGTATGAATATAATCAGGAGAATTAACTGTGCTCTCAATACGACATATCGAATTAATGTTTGAGGGACCATCATGAAAACTAGATGGGACAATCATTGCTAACTCTTTAGGCTCATCAATTACTTTCGATCAAAATGGCTTGAAAGTAATTAATGAACTTAGAGAGATCTAAATGACATGAATAAAATCATATGTGCTTGCTAGTTCTCCTGATTATATACAAACCCTCAAATATCAATTTGATACACTATATTGAGAGCAATAATTTTTTTAAAATACAAATATCGATTAACATTTTTTTATTGATATTCGAAATGACATACAACAAGGTCCTTTGTGCTCGTTTATTTCTCCTAATTATATAAATGCACTCAAACATCAATTCGATACATTATATTGAGAGTAATGAATTTTTAATCATAAAAGGTTTTTTAATTATTATTTAAAAAACATAACTTCGCTGAATCGATAGCTACATATTAAAATTTTTTATTTGTAATCTAAAAAATTATTGCTCTTAATATGACATATAAAATAATGTTTGAGAACATAGATACAATCAAGAGAACTAGACGAACATATAGGATCTAGTTCCATGTCATTTCAAGTTGTCTAGGTCCATCAACCAATTTTAGCTGAAACCAGCTGATGAGCCTAGAGAACTCAAAATGACATGAAATAAGATCCTATTTGTTCGTCTAGTTCTCCTAATTATATACATATTGCCAAACATTAATTTGATACATCGTATTGAAAGCAGTGAATATTTGAACATGAATTTGTTCGAAAAACTCTTATTCATATTCAAAAATTCATTACTTTCAATATGGTGTATCAAAATGATATTTGAGAGTATGAATATAATCAAGATAACTAGATGAACATATAGAACCTTGTTCTATGTCATTTCAAGCTCTCCGAGTCTATCAATATATTTTAGCTGAAATTGATTAATAGAACTAGAGAACTCAAAAGATATGAAATAAGATCTTATATTCTCATTTAATTCTCCTGATTATATATATACTCAAACATCAATTCAATATAACATATTGAAAGCAGCAATTATTTTTATCATAGAAGATTTTTTAATTATTATTTTTTAAAAAGGTTTAATCGATTGCTACAGTGTAGCAATCGATTAAAGTTACAGTTCATGGTCACATAAATATACTGAATCTATTGCTACATTATAGTAATCAATTAAAAAAAATCTAATTTGTGTTTAACAATTATTGCTCTGAATATAATATATGAAATGATGTTTGAGGACATGAATATAATAATAAGAATTAGAGCACATAAGACTTTATTCCATGTCATTCAAAACTCTCTATGTTTTGTGATTTTGGTCAAAATCGGTCAATGATATGTCATATGTATTTGTTAATGATGAAAAGTTTTTTAATATTTTTTTATCACAAAAATATACCGAATTGATTGATATAATGTACATAGCAATCAATTCGATGAGCGAAAGCGAACGAGTGAAGGGGTAAAATAGATATCAAGTACTTAATTTGGGTATTTCAAAATTACCTATGTGATTTGGATAATTTACAACTTAAATTATATGGTTTAGTAATTTATGGATTTAATTGAGCTTGAACATGCTTGTCTAGTCCTACAGTTAGACAACCCAAGTACAGTGAATCATTGGTCATATCCGTGCTTTAACTTAAGTGCCCTGAAAACCTTGGTTTCACATGCAGAAACAGTAATTCGTTTGTCACATCTCTCTCTGACACAGAAGTGAGATACGTATCCAGATTCTCTATCATACATAGAATCCAATGAAAATTTATATTTTGAGGATAATATGGATAATGAACTTGAAGCTCAGGATCGCTCACCATCTCATCTCTTAACCCCTCTTATTTTTAATCCTTATTGCTTTATACATCCCAAAATAACACTTCAATTTGTAGTTTAAATAGTGTTGTTATTACTGATTTGATCTAGTTCGCTTATCACCAAGCAAACAACAATTCGTAACGTTCCATTTTTATTGAATGAAATCTAAATTTTTTTACTTTTGAGAAGTTATGTTCATAACATTTCATTGAACTTCTTCTGATCACTCCTACACACACATATATATAGCCCCTCCAAGAACTCCAAACCCTACACCTCTCTCCCTCTCTCTGCATGTCTCCATTTGATCTAAACCAGGCTGCTACTGTCCCTGTATCAGATGGAGAAGACCAAGATCCCTTCACACCACCAGCTGGCACCTCTCCTTGCTTCTGCCTCAACTTCTCAAGAAACCACCATGATCATGGAGTAGTAGATCATGGCAGAGACCATTGCCTCCAGAATCAGATTACGCAACAAGAGGTAATATTGCAGCTAGCTCGTGATCATCATTCGCCATCACATCTCCAATTAACTTGTCTAATTAATATGACAACAGCCCAGGGATCACTCCATTCTGAGCACCACTGATTTCTGCTATAAAGTCATCAGCAACATCAGCAGAGAGATCGAGCCATCTCAGTGCAAATCAATTAGAGGCAACATGAAACATTCGACTCGAGATCATGAAAAAAGAAATAGCAGCTTCGAGTCTTCAGGTGATCCAATCAGTATCAGAGCCTGCTCCAATTGCAACACCACAAAGACTCCTTTGTGGAGGAGTGGCCCTCACGGCCCCAAGGTATCTAGTTAAAACAATAATCAATCTTTAATCTCTTAAAAAAATAAAAAACCAAGAATCGTGTTGAATTTTTGTTTGTTTGTTTGTTTTCTGTTTTCTTGCAGTCTCTTTGCAATGCTTGTGGAATAAGACAGAGGAAGGTGAGGAGGGCCATGGAAGCTGCTGCTGCTGCTGCAGTGTGTAGGGTGAGAAAGGAGGAGAAGCCATGCAAAATCACGGATCACAGCGCTGTGCCATTCAAGAAAAGGTACAAGTTTACCAGCTCAACCAAACAGAAGCAGCTGTTTGTGGGTGAAGCAGTGATGCCATTGAAAGATGAGAGAGATGCTGCCAGATTGCTAATGGGGCTTTCGTGTGGCCTAATCAGGGGCTAGCATAAGAATTAGTTTGGATTATTTGAATGTTGGGATGTGGGAGAGGATAAATTTTTGTTTGATTGTGAGAGGAAGATCAGAGCTAATTGAGAAGTGACAAGCTTGAGATAGATTCCTCCTCCACTTGCTTATTATTATTATCCTTGTGCTTATAATTAATTCTTGAAGAATTACTTGATTGTGCATCCATTAATGAATGAAATTGAGGTTGCCAACTAATACATTAATTGTTAAAGGTCTTGAAAGTTATTATCAATGTTCGAAGTTTGAAAATCTTTGATCATCAAAAGTTCTGTCGAGTAAGCCAATCAATAGTGACCAAAAATCTAATTCAACGGAATTAATTATTCATCACTAAATTAGTAATAGATAAATAATTCTGTTACTAATTTAGGATAAAATTAGGGATCCAGATGATTTCTACTGATTTTTCTCTTCTCTTTGATTCTCATCTCTTCCGATACCCAGCGTCCGGTGCGAGTGCTCTCTAGCGCGAGGTAAAACTCTCCCCTATTCACTACCCTTTCCTTTCACCTTTGACCTTTGCGAGACCGCAGGCTCTCGCCGAGGTTGCGTGTCGTGAGGCTGGTTGCGGCCTCGTGTTGTGCTTGCGAGACCGGTTGCTCTTTGTGTTCGCACCAGTTGGCCTCGTGTTGAGCTCGCGAGGCCAGCTGCACTATGTGCTCACGTCGGTTGACCTTGTGCTATGCTCGTAAGGCCGACTATGCCCTATGCTTGCGACGACATCCGTAGGCTCGGCCCGGGCCTCTCAGTCGTAGCCCGGCTACGAACTCAGCCCTGGCCTCGACCTCAGCCCTGGTGAAGGCGACCGTGCAGCCTTGGGCATGAGGTATTCAAATTTCTATGTCATGATCCAACTCTAAAAATAAGTATCAGAATACATTCAAATTACAATTTTATTAAAGTTAATGCAACCAAAAGAAATCAACAAGTTTAAACTTTTTATTTCGTGACACAAGTCGATTAAGTTTTATATTTTGAATACCTAACAAAAACAAGAAGACCTAATGAATGATTAGCAGCTTGTCGAATGAAGTATCACTTGACCATGAAATGCCAAATTCCATCGCGACCCAAAACCATAATGCATTTCAAAATAAGGAAGTGGAGATATACAAATATAATTCAATTCACATTCCAATTGCTCGTAGATGTCAATGTCACTTATGAGGAAATATAGGATAGAGAGATGTCTAGTAGTGATCAACTTGATGTACTAGAGTCTAACGATGAAAACTTACCAACTATTAATGTTAATGATTTATATTCTTAAATCTCATTAGTCTACCCTATAAGCCATTAATGTTAAGGTAAATTTCTTTTTAGATCTAAATTTTACTAGTTCTACCCAATAAGTCATTATTGTTCTGATTTAATTATTATTTCGAATGTATGTGCTATAATATTTTTTTAGATATAATTATGTTGGATACTGTAGTAGTACATCGTGGTCAGATTATTTTAAGGATGGTTGGAAATTGGTAAGTATGCAGTCTTATTAGTAATTTAAATTCATCTAATCTTTTATTTATTATTTTAAATAATGAAAGTTTTTTCATGTTGTTTTACTCTCGACGGTTATTGTGTATTTGTGTACATCACAAATAAATTTAAAGAACGGGTGTGCACTTTTGGTTTTACATGAAGCCATGCTGACCTAGATCTGGAAAAAAAATATTATACAGAATTTTTGGCAAATAATTCGAATATTATTGATATTGTATAATATAATATCCTTTTATACTAATTTTCTCGATATTGTTCCATAAAAAATATACATAGTGGTCAGGACACGAGGCAACATTTAAAGATACACGAAACAATTATTGTGTCAGATTATACAAGGACTTGTAAGAAGGAAACAAATGAGTTGTTATACAAGTACAATAAGAAGCTTTACAATCATCTTGTATTGTTTTGTATTCGGTTTTATTATAAGTATTTAAGATTTTAGGATTTAGACTCAAGAAAATTCTACCTAAATATTTATTCACACTAATCAGTGTTCATGGTTTTGTGATGCTACTTGTTTCAGAACCAAAGGAGTCTTTATGAACATGTACACTTGTTGATTCTTTAGCATTGATTGCTAACTGTAGACTAATCAACGAATGAATTATAATGATGTCGATTATGATTTTTGTACAATCTAGTTGTTTCATGTTTTGATATGCTAGATTGTCTCAACAAATTTAGTTGGTTGGTTGGTTAATCTTTACAAGAGAAGCAATTCATCTCATGGATTCAAAGACAAGAGAGGGCACAGGGAAGAAATTAAAGACATGCATACTAATAGCGAGAGGATGAATGAAAAAAATTATTGAAAAAAAAATTGGAACTCGTTATAAAAAAAGTAGGTAGGAAGAAGAAAAGTTTATCAAGGTATACAAAGAGAATAAAATCTCAAGGAGATAGTTTGCAAAATTATTCAAAAGAGGGAATATATAAATCATTTATATCTAGGAAAATCTAGTCCCTATGAGCGTTGTGATATACTATGTAAAGAGTAGATTATTTGCCGTGAGATTTAGAAATTTATACAATTATTTATAGTTTGATTAATAGTTAAATTAATTTATTTGGATGAGATAAATATTTGTTTGTCTCAATGTTAATTATATGGTATTTTGGATTTAGAAATTAATTCTTTTTAATATTGTTAATTTATTTGAAATATGTGATTGTTTCTTGCAAAATAATATGCAGACGAGAAATATAAAAATTTAATATAATAAAATTTAATGATAAATTTAAAAATAAAATTATATACAAATTTATAAATAGATTAAATTTATAAAGTTACAAAATTACCAAATCACGTAGGATAGTTTATAAATGACTAAATCACATACCCCTTCTATTTTTTCCCCTGTTATTGTTCTAGTCAACTGATTTTTTAACCAGTAGAATTGATTTTGTTTTTTGGCCGATTTTAACCAATTCGTGTTTAAAAAATCACCGCTCTCGATATATTTGGTCAAATTAATAAATTCTTTTTGATACATGATTTTGTCATTTATAAACTTCCTTACACTATTTGATAGTTTTAAAATTTTACCTATGCGGTTTAATAAAAAAACCGCTAATTCTATTTAACTAATGCGTTTATCTTTTCCATTAGTTAATTAACGCTTTCAGAAAATGCAATATGTTCCATATTTTATTTTCAACTTAAGATATTTTTAAGAGTATGATATATTGATATTGTTTAAAATTTCTCATTTTGGGTTACATTTATTCTTTAAATCAATAATTAATTTATTTTTTCATATTAATTATAACATATACTTGGAATTTACTTTTTTATAATTAATTGGTTGCGTAAGGACATAGCTATTTAAATATAAATTAAGTGTTTGAATTAATAAAAATTTAATATCAAAAATATTCTATGAAGAAGACTTTGACTTAAAAGTAAAGTCATGATCTCGGGGAAAAAAAATCTATTATACTCAATAGATTTTTCCAAGATTCCAATCCGCGTGGCCAAGGCTCTAATTCGAAACTTACTGATGAAATAAAAGGATGAGATTTTTCCTCATTTATCTGGTGATTAACCGGTTTTCGCTATAAATAAATAGACGATGAAGAGAGTTCAATAGAATCGATTCTCAGGGATGTCTCAGAGCGGTATCGGCGACGGCGAGAAGTGGGCAGCAGCGTCGTGGTCGCTCGCGGCCAGCGCTATGTTCATTTTGTCGGTCATTTACCGGTACATCCCCGGCATCCAGTTCTTCGAGTACTTTTTCGCTAAATACTCCCGCCGCCTTGTCGCCCTCGTCTTCCCCTACATCCAGATCACCTTCCCAGAGTTCTCCGGCGAGCACATGAAGCGCAGCGACGCCTACGCCGCCATAGAGTCTTACCTCGCCTCATTCTGCACTCAATCTGCCACCAAGCTCAAGGCTGAGCTCGGGAAAGACTCCTCCTCCCTTACCCTCAGCATGGACGAGTACGAGGAGGTCACCGACGACTTCCACAGCGTTCGGATCTGGTGGAACTCTGTCTCCCGCTCATCCCCTCAGAACTCCTTTTCCTTCTACCCGCAGCCGGACTCCCGCCGCTACTTCCGACTCATCTTCCACCGCCGCCACCGCGAACTCGTCGTGGGATCCTACCTCGACCACGTCCTCGCCGCGGGGCGCGAGGCCGATTTCCGCAACCGCCACCGCAAGCTCTACACCAACAACCCCAGCGACAATTGGCACGGTTACAAGAAGTCTGTGTGGAGCCACGTCAAGTTCACTCATCCCTCGACGTTCGCGACC
Organism: Kaempferia elegans; assembly: GCA_037974815.1. Taxonomy (NCBI): domain Eukaryota; kingdom Viridiplantae; phylum Streptophyta; class Magnoliopsida; order Zingiberales; family Zingiberaceae; genus Kaempferia; species Kaempferia elegans. The sequence continues at coordinate 23,215 of JBBPFQ010753470.1, forward strand.
CTGGCGATGGACCCCGACAAGAAGAAAGAGATCGTGGACGATCTGGTAGCGTTCCGCAGCGGGAAGGACTTCTACGCCAAGATCGGAAAGCCATGGAAACGCGGCTACCTCCTCTACGGCCCTCCGGGAACCGGCAAGTCCACCATGATCGCCGCCATCGCCAACTACCTCGATTACGACATCTACGACCTCGAGCTCACCTCCGTCAAGGACAACACAGAGCTCCGGAAGCTGTTTATCGAGACAACTAGCAGGTCCATCATCGTGATTGAAGACATTGACTGCTCGCTCGACCTCACCGGCGAGCGGAAAAATAAGGAGGAGGACGACAAAGAGGGCAGCAGTGACGGAAAGCCTCCAGTGAAACCGCCTGGGGATGATCATAAGAAACAGAGCAAGGTGACCCTCTCGGGGCTTCTTAACTTCATCGACGGATTATGGTCGGCGTGCGGCGGCGAGCGGCTCATCATATTCACGACCAACTACGTGGAGAAGCTCGATCCGGCGCTGATACGGCGCGGAAGGATGGACAAGCACATCGAGATGTCGTATTGCTGCTTCGAGGCATTTAAGGTGTTGGCGGCCAACTACCTCGGGATTGTGGATGGCGACCACGGGCTGTTCGAGGACGTGAGGGTGCTGATAGACGAGGTGAAGATGACGCCGGCCGACGTGGCGGAGAATCTGATGCCCAAATCGGGGGACGACGATGCTGAATCGTCCCTCCGGAGGCTGATCCAATCGATGGAGGAGGCCCGGGAAAAAACAACGACCGCGAAGGCGGAGGAGGGAAATAGCACCGACAGTACGGTGGAGAGCGAGCGAGGTGGTAAATAATTATTAACACCTAATTGGGATTATAATTTTACAATCTGCTCTTAATTAATTTGTAGTCGTCACGTCGTTTAATTCTGGCATAGTCCTCGTATAATTTTCATGGAAGGGGAATCAAGTACGTACGTGTCCTTTAATTCTTCCCTGTAAAAGTTTTTAATTTATAATAAGATCCAATAAAGAAATTGTTAATGTTAGTGGAGTAGGTAATTGTTGACTTGTCTTATTCAACTTACTTAAGTAGCCTTCGATTATATATATATATCAAAGAAATTGATCAGCTCTAGATTAGATGTCTATAAAACAGTAGAAATGAGTCTAAAAGAATAAATATGAGTCAGGATTTTAAGGAACATTCTTTCAATATAAAGCCTCTCACTCTCAAAAGGAGATCGGTTTCAAGCTTTCCATATAAAAAAAAATCATATAAGTTGTCGCTATGTAGCGGGCTTTCATTAACCTTCCTTTTGCTTCAGAATTACCTTTGGGCCCCACTTTGTCCCAAAAATCTCTCAAACAATCAATTATCATAGATACGGTGAATGCATCCGCCTTTACCAACATTAAAAGATCATCAACATATGCTAAATAAATTACTTGGGCCTCTTAACACATAGGATGGAAATTAAAATCCGCTTGCCCCGATGCTACCTTCAGTTGTTGCAGAATACATAGTTTGAATAACAAGGGAGAAAGTGGGTCACTTTGTTGCAAGGTACCCTCACTACTAAAAAAATCCAAACTGCCAATAAGGCTAATCGAGTAGAACATCCAAACCTTTCATCGCTAGAGGGCCTAAGTTCTCCGGGTCTGTTTTAAGAAAAGTGATTGGTACAATCAAACATACGTTCTACAAAATATAACAATCCTAAAGGCCATTTGGTCACTGGTGTAACCTGTTGATAAATGATTCAAAATAATAATTGAGTTAGTGGGTTGATGAGGTG
>JBBPFQ010753471.1:0-13721 GCA_037974815.1 Kaempferia elegans
AATTGATTAAAATCACTTTAAAATAATTATAAAAATTAAACGATTACCATCACACAATAATATTGTATTAGCTCTTAATATTATATATATATATATTTGATAATTCGGGTATCTAGTTTCTCGAACCTCCTAATGTTGGAGATATTGGTTTGACCCAATAAAGTTTTCTATCAACTAAAAAGTAAATCAGAAAATGTCCACAAAACTCATCTAAGTGGTCAGCGTTCTTAGAATTATTATTCCAGAAGAGAAAAATCTCTATAAAACTCTTAATACTATAGAGAGCTAGTTATAGTTACAATAACAATCATTAGAGTAGGGTATAATTGAGTTGATTATCACATGGTAGGTTTGCAGAATTGAATAAGGGTTAATACCGGTAAAGACTAGGGAATTACCCTCCCATGTAAGGACTAATTTAAGTTTCTTAATTTACTCTCTCGTAATAAAGGAAGCCGCTAGAGTAATGGATTTCATTAATTTTTTTACAGTATAACAACAATCGAAGGAAGGTTGCTTTCTATAAAAAAAACATAAGAGTTATTTTGGAAAAAAAATCATCCGACAAGAGCATTGGAACTTCCATTGTGAAGTGGATGGAACGAAGAGCTCCTTCCCATTGTAAGAGGGAGCTCCTTTATTTGTTAAGAAGTGACTCCGTAATCATAGAGCCGCTTCCTGATTTTTATTATATATAGTAAAATGTTTTTTTATAAAAAAATAGCTTATGTTTAAATAATTTATAGGAAAGTGTGGATTCTTAAAGGATAAAGGATGAAGAAATTTTTGAGAAATTTTTAAATAGTGGAGATATCTGTAAACTTTTTTACTTTTGAGTTAATAGGGTTATATCATCCAGAGAGCACTCTAACAACGTACTCTTAGCTGCTGCAACACTAACGTTAAAGCAAGATTATTTTCGAAAAAAACAAAATGTTCTTTTTAAAAAAAGAATCTGAGATGCCCTTTTCCTTTTTGCCGTTTAACATGATGAGTTGCAGTCACAGACTCACAGTGCACCGCATTGGAGATGAGGCAGCGTTCACGCCGCAGATGGAGCTGCCAAACGAATCTAATCATGCGCATGTATTTGGTGGGGTCCATAATCCAGCAGGCCACGTGGGCCCCGAATCCTGATCAACATTTTACCTCACTCACCATCAGGAGATATCATTCATAGATTTATTATTATTTAAGTTTGGCGATAATAAAAGATCGGTGCAAATTTATAAATTTACAGATTTAAAAAATTTGTAACAAAAGATGTCATTCAAATGCCAGGTTGTAGAAGTAGTCCATCACGACACAACATGATGTTCAAGCACGTAGCATGCTCATTACAAACGAAATCATATCTCCCTCGTTTCTTTTTCAAGGGAAAAATTTCCATGACTCGTTCACATTAAGCCGAAAGTAAGGAAGCATCTTCGAATTTACTTCGACCTGCAAAAATACAAGGATAGAGGTGATCCAAAGTGGTGCAAAAGGCCGTGTAGGAAAATGATCAAAAGGAGGATTCATTGATTTGCTAGGAAAATCTGCTTTTACTTGTACCTTTTTTAAGTTTGTTTCTGAAGCTTCTTTTCCTGCTAAATGCTTTCTCCTGAATGCGAACAGAATCAGAGTTTAGCAAGATTGTTTGCAATCTCATATCTCTTCCTTGATGAGACAAAATTTGAGTTTAAACTTACCACAGGCTCGCCGATCTTCTCGGCATGGCGGACAGCAGATACAAGATCTCGGTTGGATTTGGTATACAAACTAGTGACGGCTCCAGACTGACCGGCTCTGGCTGTACGCCCAACCCTATGGAGAAAATCTACAGCTGATGTAGCAAACTCGGCCTTTGCTTGAACCAAAAGATGAATTAGTCCTTAGAACGATGCAGATAACAAACCAGTAACATCTCTATGAATCATGTAACTTTGTGTATCAGCTGTTACTTCGAGACCAGCATATATACCTGAATGACATGTGAGATATTTGGTATGTCAAGACCCCGTGCAGCAGCATCCGTGCAGACAAGAATCCCACCTTTTTCACGAAAATGGTTCAAGTTATTTGTACGTTCCTCTATAGATCCTTCTCTATGGTATAAAGTGCATTCGAACCCAGCACTTTCCAATATCTTTGCCACTGATCGAACAGCATCAACTGTATTAGCAAAAACCATGGTTCTGCATGCATTGGCATGAGAGTCTTGGGGTTGACATCTCTGACTATAGTTTACCGCATCAAGAAGGGCATCAACTTGTGTATCAGCTGTTACTTCAATCCATCTCTGCTCTAACCTGAGGGCCAGTAGAAAACATAGCAACCTTATCATTGAAATACAGTGATCATCTTAGAAACAAATGCAAAAATGGCCTGTAATAAATTAATTATTCCACTGTCTGTGGATTGAGAAATGAAGAGTTGTTTGCCATTTCACTATGGTGCTTCATTAGTAAGAGTTTCATATAAGATGACAAGATGTGCAGTTGTACCATGCTAGCGCATAACATGAACCAGCATGAAAAAAATGGTAAATCTCATCAAACATTCTCCATAAAATGGACATTAAGCATCACTATGAGTTGCATAAAAATTGTAAAGAAACAAATTGCGTGATACTTATCCAAGCAGAATTTCTCCCACTTCAATTAAAAATATTATGGTCGAACTTCTGAAAGGAAATAGCATAGCATACCGACCTAGGGCTGTGTCGATGGAGGAAACTTCCACTGACCCATGTGGCATCAGGAAACATATGCTTCAGCACTCCACCAGCAGTTTTCTTCCCGCTACCAGGAAGTGTGGCAGCAACAAAAATATACTGTTTACTGCGTGTATAATGTTTCCTAACTCTCCTCCAGTCCTTCATCCTGCTACTCAATGGTTCTGTGCCATCAGTTTCAGGAACATCATTGCCAATGGGATTATCAGATTCTTCCTCATCATTATCAAGAAGCAGCTCATAATTTGTATCTTCAACTTCAAGCTCTACATTGCGTTCGCTGCTTGTGTCGATCACAATCTCTTTTCCAGAAGCTTCCGCCCTAGACAATAATTTTTCTTCAAAACGCAACATGTGTATTAGACGGATAACTTGGTTTTGAAAACTCCCACAGAGAAGCATATCTGCTTCATCAAACACCTGTATTGTAAAAGATAATCAGATTGAAGGCCTTTCGGCTTAACAACAAAATCTATTTATTTCAAAATCAGTTCATAAACATAACAAATTCTGTTTATTTATAACACCATCACTGACAGTCATATATCTATATGAACATTTAGTATAAAACAAAAATAGATTGACACTCATTTTTTTCTATTGAAAATAACATTAGTTATTAGTTACTAGCTATTCCTAACTTGAGAACAGAAAACAAAACCCATTTCTGGTCCATCTAAATAAATTCAAGGAGCCAACTTACCACAGATTTGATATCTCTAAAAAAAGTAGCACGCCGCTTTTTCTCCGGGTCAAAGTCAAACAGGTAATTCAAAAGAGCAGCTGGAGTAGAGACAAGAATATCAGGCTGAAATCTTGGCCATCCCTGCAGCAACCATTTTAGAACAGTGAGGTGTGAATATGAAAGCACTAACACAATATCATCATCCTTCAGAGGCGCTTCATCTAAAGAACCTTGCATGTGCAAATTGTAAACAACTGACAAATGGTACTTAACCAATTGATAATCCAACATCAGCCACATATTTGAACCCAATGTAGAGCCTGGTTCTTACCTTCTGTCCACAAACTGCTGCGACTTTGACAATTGGCTCACCAGAATCATCGATCAAACCATTGGCCATGTTAGCTACTTGCTCACAAAGCATCACATTAGGGCAAAGAACAAGATATGTCTTGTGCTTCCTGTAACTTCCCTCAGATAAATCTTCGTGAGGGTCCAAATTACTAGATACTTTCTCAATTAGTGGAACCAAGTAGCCATGTGTTTTACCACTTCCTGTCTCTGCCGCAATTATCACATCTTCACCAGTAAGAATATGGGGAATCGAAGCTTCCTGAGAAAAACAATCATATATAGACTTCACTTCAATGTCTAAAGTGTAGCAACATAAACGTAAAGAACTGACTTCAACATCATAAGTGCAAGGGGAACTTTAAATAAGAGGAAAAAAACAATGATCATATGAAAGAATAGATGAGGAGAGGAAGGGGAGATTTTTGATGGATATCTTCAGTAGAGGAACAAACCAATCCTTAAGCAAATCAGTAAGTTATTTCTCATCTAGATACTCCTTTTGCATGCCAATATCCATTTGTTCATGAGTAATACTTACGCCAGGCTCCAAGATAAAAGTTTCCCAACTTATTATTTTCCACCAATTTTCAGAAATACGAACTCTGTCAAAACTTTAGTCCTAGAATTCCAGATAAACCTATGGATAGAGAGGTCTGCCGATAATCAATCAAGGAAAATCTAATTAGTAAGTTGAAATTCCAAAACCAGATTTTCTAGGCTACGCGTTTATTCAACAATATAGAAGGCTATAACAGAGAGACCTGAATACAAAAGGGCTTCCGCATGGAAGCAATGGAGAATTAATGAAAAAAGTTGCTACAGAATCAAGCAAATATAAGTTGGAGCCGTAGCAAGTCGAAGATTCAAAAATGTTCTAGGCTACGCATTTATTCAAACATACAGAGGGGTACACGACCGTCATAGCCCAACCATCACATATGATGGCAAAACATGACACGGGACGTGAGGTACCTGAATAAGAGAGGGCTTCTGCAAGGAAGCAGTGGAGAGAGCACGGCTGAGGCGGTCAGAGATCCCCAGGGAATTCCAAGAGACGCCATCTCCCGCGAAGAAATAGCTGCCGTTCCCGCAGCCTCCTGACCTATCAACGCTCTCCGCGGACGATTCTCCTGCGACGTCCGCCGCGGCGGAGGCAAAGGCTCTGGCAGTGGCGAACGGCGTCGGCCTGGGCCAGGGGAAGGAGGTCCGACGGTTTGGAGGCCTCAAGGGCGGCCGTGGGGCAAAGAAGAGAATTCGTACAGAGTGTGACGCTCGTGGAGATAGCGCGGCGACGAAGCCATGGACAAGAGGAGCTTGGCGAAGAGTGTTCATCACTGCGTAGGCTTTCGCCTCAGCGCGTCCGCCGCCTCCACTACGATACTCCAAAGCTGAGGGAAGGGTTATCGGGTTTTATGTTTTCAGATCCGTTTATTCGAGTCCATTAGAAGAAGGTCGGGAGATTCGGGCAGGAGAGTTATCGGATCCATTTTATTATTCGACGAACCCTGAACTAGAACACCATGCTGTCCTGTTCTATCACCTCCACTCGCGGCCGCCTTCCGAACACTCGCCGGAACGACGACGCTCGTCGCGAGCCTCCGCTCGAGCTCTCAGGTTTTCTTTTGCAATCGTTTCTCTTTGTGATGATCTCTACTCTTTTCATGTCTGATCTATTCACCTGCCTTCTTATTCTTGGTTCATTGTTCCATGATCCAGAGTAAAGCACCGGTTTCGTCGACACTTATGCCTCTCGGTGTGTGGATCTCAGATCGACGTCGGAGCTCCCCTCTTCGTCATTCTGTTAAATGTTCATGATTTATGGATACATGAGAAGTTTCTAATAGTTATGCTATTTTACTTTATTAGATCGACCAAAAAGATGAGCTGTCTTTTATGAATGGTTTTGACGAAAGCGAACTTCTTTGCAGTCGATTCCATGGCTAACAGGCTAATTCCGCCAGCCTCTTTTCCATCCAATAATTTTCCAACCTAAAGAATTAGAAAATGAGTTGCTTGGGAAATGGGTATGCTATCGTATTTCTAGATTTTCTGCAGGGTTGGAATAGTCATCTGTCACTTAATAATAGCACTCTTTCCTTAATGTGCATTATTTATGAAGTGTTATTGCTGTCAAACTCCAAGATTTATCTACTTAGAGAACGCTTTCCTTAGTCTAATCCTTGTTTAAGGAATTTTTAGACCTTTTCTGCAAAGCTGATCCTCTCCAAGAAATCAATGGTCCGCATGAATATGATATCAAATGGAAAACTGTGATTTGACAGTGGAGCGATTATGTTATTTGCAGCTTGTTAACCACTCTAGTTGTCGACTGATTATTTCCCATCAAGAACATTTGGATGTTATCTTCAGTTGTAGTGACTATATTCTATGATAAGTCTCCTAAAGGTCATATCTCAAAAAAATTTATTGGATTCTTTCCTATAGCAACCAATGTGAAAATACTATATGAAAACAATAGTGAATCTGTTTGAAATTATATGTTGCTTAAGATAGAGGATATAAAAAGATAGGATATTGAAGAAATGGAACTCATTTTAGTAGGGTCTTAAATGCATTCCACAACTTTCACATTTCTGATTTGAGTGGATCTTCATAATTTGAGTCTCCATGTTTTCATGTTCTTGGCTAAGTATTGAATAATTTGTACTCAACTGCTTTTGTTCTTCTTTCTACATTCTTAATAGAGCACTAGTTTCAGTCTTGACAACTCTTAGAAGAAGATACTGCCGAAGGTTGATGAGGGATATCCTCACTATTCTTGTGGTTGCTTGTATGTTTATTGTTGAATATTTGTGTTTAGAACTTTCAGTTACATCTGACACTCATTTCACAACTATTTGATAAATAGTTTATTGTTACTGCTTCAGATTTGGTGCTGGTTAATATCTTTCATCAAAGAATTGAACATTTATTCAAGATGATCACCTGCTTGAATGTATCTTTTGACTAGGACTTCTGTTTCTACTTTCGATCCTAAAATCTCTCATTTTAGGTCCCCTTCAGAAATTTATGTGGGTTCAAGGGTCAAGTCTCTTAAGTACCTTACATTCATGGTCACTAGAGTTGTACAAGAAGAGACTTCTCCGATAAAGCTTTATTGGATTTTTTTTATCTCTTTAAGGTGGGCTTAATTGTAATTTGTATAGGCTAATATGAACCAAACCCATTAAGGTGATCTAACTAGAGTTTATTGGATTTCGGATTATTGGATGTGAGTTAATTGTGTAGAACCCTTTAGCCCAATCCGCTCTTATCTATGGGCTGATAATATATCAGACTCCTTATATAAGGGTGAGGTCTCCGAGGGTTTAGGGTATCTTGAATCATTCCCCATTGACAATGATTTTGCAGCGTCATCACCCTAGCTAATTCCCTTGGAAGACCTCTCCTCCTCCTTCCACCGGATCACGAGAACTTTGGGGGGCACGACACTTGTGACAATGACAACTCCACTGCAATCAGGTTCATTGTTGCTTTCAGTTTATGCATCTCCTTTTGTCTGTTATAGTATATGATGAAACTAGTTTTTGGCATGATCTTGTATGTTTTCTGTTCCTTGAGTTCTTATTTGGTATGTTAGAATTCATGTGGCTTAGGATATACAAGTTCTATCAAGCTTTAGTTCAGAGTTTTGATCTGTAAACGAAATCAAGTTAAAGAATATAATTGCTATTTGATGATAACTTACTGTATGCATATGATAAGTAATGATTTTCATTGTAACTATAAGTCAGCTTACATGGCTATTTCTGTAATCTTTATCATCCAATAGCTACTTTCTTGAGTTGACTTATGTCCACATTAGTCGACTCAATTCAAAAAGAGAGCAAGTTGACTCAAGATGCATTCAATAATTGACTATCTAGTTGACTCAAACTATTTGAATTGATTGAATTCGTGTTCAGTCGACTCAAACTAAAATAAAACCTTCCGTTTGCCAGTAGAATATATTCAGTCAACTTGACTTGAGTTCAGTCGATTGAACTAAACCTTCAGTCAATTGAATCTACTCTTGATCTCAATTTGACTCAAGATCCTGATCATTCGTTGACTATGACCAATAACCAATGTTCCTTGTTGAATGCTTGCTTAAGTAAATATTTATCCATAAAACCCAAAATTACAAGTCGCTCATGATCTCTCAAGCTCATTTAGTCTTCCTCTGCTAAGCTGTCATGCCTCCGGGTCCACCTCATCTACCTAGAGGTCCACCTCTAGGGATCTTCCTCATCTACACTTGTTGTGTTCTTTGCCAACCTTGATCTCTTGAGCATCTTGCCAACACCAATTGATCTTCTCCATCTACTAAGGTCCTCTTGGGCTTTTCCTTCTACCAACATTTGTTATGCTTCTCCATATGCCAAGTATCCAATCAATGTTACCTACTTGGGCTTCCTACAACCTTAACACACATGAAGTTTCTACACCTAAACACAAACACATCAGAAATATTGACTCATATAGGTTGAACCTAAGTTAAACCCATTGTCAGCCAAATCAAAACAATCTTGTCAGACTCGACCACTTGGGGCATAATTGTACCAACAAAATCTTATCATAATTTGATGTTCCTTACTCTAAAACAGTTATTATTGAAAGTAAATATACAGACTTTGAACTGCGATTGTAAATGCTAGCGCTTCAATTGTATTATTCTTCACCTATGTGTGAAATATAGTATGTATAGAAAAAAAAAAAACAGAGTTTTATCATTTTCCTTCAATAAACAACCTCTAATAAAATATGATAACACTATTGATGTTCACTTTTCCAAAAGCTTGTCTGCTTAATGTGTGTAAACTAAATGGGAGTGTTTATCAATCGGATTCACATAATAGGAAAAAATATATATATCTTAAAGCTAATTTAGTAGTTGATATCAAATTAATAGTGACTTGATTGACTTAAGCAAATATAGAATACAAAAGGACTTAGATATTAGTTAATATAGTTCTGTGTGAATTGAGATTAAGCTGGTTAACAATTTGAGTCTTTTTAATCCTAGAAGGGTACAGATTTTCAAAAGTTCATCAAACTTTAGGTCAGAGCATCTGATTAAATGCAGCAGAATTGGATTTGGTTGAATACCATAGAATAAACTTTTTTGTTTTCTGAATTGCTTTTTGCATTAATTTGAGGAAGCAACATGAGTGTTCGGTTTTAACGTGATTTTGCATTTTAACTTGGGAAATCCCATTACCTGGTTCATGTGAATGGAGAATACTAATTGTTTCTGTGTATGCATTTGTGCTCTTTGAGGTATCTTAATAGTGCCTTTTGTGTTGTGTTTATTGACTTTGTGTGTAAAATCAAAGGAGATGGCCTGGTTTCTGTGACGTTATGGAACTGTTATAATCTTTCTACAGTTATCTTGGTTGCTCCCTTTTGATCATGATATAAATGTTTGATCTTGTTAGTTTGCATTAATGTATTCATGATCATACATGGATATTTACTTTAGGCACCACTAACACAGCATGCTATCATTACACTAGGCTTTGTTGATTGGATGATTGGATCCCATGACACCTTATGCCCATGATTTATTTTGTGTGCTTGATCTCCACCTTTTAATGGTACACTGCTGTTTTATCATCTATTATTTATTTAATGTAATTCAGTTATCGTCTTATTTTTTTATGTGATCTGGACTCTTCGGATAATGCACAAGCTTAAGTTTAAAGTTTATTCCCATGATGTTGGTAAAATATGCCATTTTGTTGAAGAAAAATGATTCATTACTAAGTAGTTTCTGAATGAAATATGCATTTCCCATGTCTACCCCATATTCAAGCTAAGAATGTCTTCTCCAACTCAGTACCAACTTCATCAATGTACTTGGATTGTTTCAATATAACAAAAGAGTTTTTATTGTGGCCGAACTGATTATGATTGTTAAATAATGAACATCTTCCTTAGAGGGAGGAAAATGCAATTAAAGCTGTAACATAACATATTCTTGATAGACTCCCATGTCAGTTATGAAGGGCCCTTTCGCCTTGCTTGTTGTTTATTGTCTGTTTAAATATGACAATTTTCTTGTAGTGTGAAGAGAAACAAGTCCTTGATTATATAAGCTGCCGCCATGCTCCTGTTCAAAAACATGGTTGGCCACTATATCCCACTGTATCCACCTTGTTAGTTTTTGTGTCTATGTTGTTGGCATGCCCAATGATATATGACTTTTTTTTATGTTCAGATCTTATAAACAGCATGCTCAGGTTCATGGAACTGGCATCGTGGTGACAATTTCTTCCTCAACCAGATGGCATTGGATAATATCAGCTATGACAATCTTACATATTCTTGGGGAGGCCTGTCCTATTTTGTTGCGATTGTAACTGACAATTGTTTGACTGTTCATTTCTTGCTTTACAGAACCATGCATTCTAGCCCTTTACAATTTTCCTTGATGGTACATTTGATATCCTATGTGATGAAGGTTTGGCTAAAAATTGAGATAGTAATGCTGTTAAGAAACCCTCTTTTTTCCCCCTGTTTTTTTGCGTTAGTTGCTGAAACTTTCTTGTGCTCTGCCTCTGATGCAATATTTACATATTTTTGTTCTTGCCAGATGACTATGTTCTTCTTGATAACGGCATGAGATCCTCTTTTATATACACCTCTTATTTTTATTAACTTACATTTAATTATCTTGTCAAATTGATTCTGACATCTAATTATTTTTAATCTATCTAGGATAACATTGCTTTGCTTCGACCATGGTTACTTTATGTGTTTGCAAAAACTTTTCCTCTCAAAGTAATGTTGAATCCTCAACTATTATATATATATATATATAGTATCAAAATTGATGGTAGATAATACTTGAGTTGAAGGAAAAATAGTTTTGGATACTTGCATATGCTGATGAACTACTTAGAAACACTTTTAGTGCACTAGACATGCTACTGGAGGAGTTAGTGTGGGCAATAGTGTAGATCCATCAATAACCCCACCTGATACACCATCATCATCAATTAGAGGCTCTCAATCTTCTACCCTCCTGTCAGACTGCAGGAGAATGGTCCATGACTTCTATTTGGTGACATTATGAGGATTATGCACTTGCTTTATTTGAGCAATTTTCAATTAGTCTCATTCTACAAAGCAGTGGACTCCACTTCCTTGCTGTTTGATGAGGAATCCATCAATCAATGTGCCTACGAAAGAGAACCTACAAGTGTCCATCTTTGGTGTCATAAGAATCATTTATCCACCCATGTGACATCCATTCTGTAAAGATGTAAAACCAAGAAGATGTGTGTTGACGTTGGGTTCCAAGAACAACCCTAGATTATGATACTAAGGAAAGCCAATGGATAAGAAATGTCAGCTAGAATGGTTAGGTTAAGGTAGAAGATGAATGGAGCTGTTAGCTGTCTATGAAGTGGGCCACGCCTTTGATTGATTTGTCAACCCTCTTTTTTTGGAGGGTCCATATATAGATCATAAAACTAGCTTCATAATGGATCAAGTCCAACCTATGCTGTGAGTCCTTATTGCTCACAAGTTAGAATCTTGTTTGGGTTTATTTTATATCATTATTGATCAAGAAGTTTTCATGGGATCTCAAGGAGAATAAAATCTTATTACCCTAACAAACTATTTTCAGACCTTGTTGAAACTTTGCATAGGAGAAAATTTCAAGTTGCCTTGTAAAATGACATGTTTGCGGCATTTTTCCTTGTGTCATACTTGGGAATTGGCATAGCCATAATGTATCCAATAACTACATTTCTTCCTGTACTATTGTGAACTTTGAGTCAAAACGTTAGGGAGAGAAGGAAAGGGACATAAAATTACATATGAAGTTCCTTCATTTATGTACATCTGTGTCACTTTACCTCCTCTCCTCCATTTCTTCCATCCAAGTACAAACCGTTAAAAGAATTATTAATTTTTTATATATAATTGGCACCAGATATCCAACTTACTCTGACTAATCTTAGGGGTAACTAGTCTGGCCCCATAAAAATTTTCCACCAGTGGTAAATCAGAAAGTGCTTACAACGGACGGTCTCTCAACCCATTGTTCTTAGGTCAACCATCCTTAAGAAAAATTCATCCGTTAATTTATTGAAGCTGGAACTCAATCCTAAAATGTCTGAAAAAGTGAGAAGGTATTCTACCACTACAACATTGACAGTGGTTTAAAAGAATTACTATCATTACTTATGATAGTTGTCCATAGAATAATCAAATAATGTTCTTAGTTTGCTTGTCTGAAAAAGTTGGATAATCTTGTACTCACATTTACTGTCTTCATTATCAAGTCTTATTTCTCCTTATCTTATCAAAAATTATTTGATTTTAAAATTACTGATTAAGATGGATAACATTCATGAATGAAAAATGCACCGAGGGGTATTATTCACAGAGCCAAAAAATTAACAAGAAAGATTAACGGTTATACTAAAAGCTTTTTGTTTTACAGTTTATATATATATATATGGTAGCATGTGTTTGCACAATGAACCATTTATGCTTATTTTGTTTTCACTTCAGCTGTTAACCTTTTTAAATTAGCTCACTGAGAATTGGATTCCAATACAATCTATTTGCCAATAATCCTGAGAAAAGTTCATGTGCACTTGGCTCCGAGAAACCTAAATGTAGATCTCGTACATCTGGTTTTTGAAATTTTACATGTTAAATCTATGAGAAAAGTCCCATAGGAGTTAAGAGTTTTCCTTAGGGATCTTTGAGATGTTAATCTAGAGATAGTTAAATTTTTCTATAATTAAGGGTAAAATAAACAACCGATGCGCCACTGTCACTTTGAAGGTTGTACCATGGTGCTGATGACAAGACTGACAACCAAGGTCAAGATGCTAACTCTACCTCTCTTTCATGCTTTCATTGCCCAAATAAAAGATTGAAGTTACAAGAGAACAGAGGCCACTTTTCAATATATTGGCAATGATGGCCGTACAAAACCTTACTGGATGTAGCTGATACTCTAAACCTATGCTTAGTTTAATCAATCCATGAAACACTCGAGCAAGAACACTATTGAGAGATCAAATCTCCTGGAACAAACTTATATTATGCTGATGAGTAATTTCATAGATTCTGATCCAATGGTTGCAAAAGTTTATCGGAATTGTAAACATCAGCAAGGGGCCCAAGGACACTGTAGACTGTAGTTGAAGTGTATTGGTCAGTGCCCAGTCTACTTTTTCCAAACAAGCGAATTCAAAACAACCATCCAGTATGTACTCATCCTTCTCGTCTTCAATTTCTTCTCACTTAATCAATTGCAGGGAGAATAGAATCCGGTCCCCCAAAAGATCCAGAGGTGCTTGGCATAGTGGATTAAGAAACTGCCAAATGAGAAGCTGTCTACAATTACTGCTAACTTATTATTAGTATATCAGCAACACTCCTTAAGGATCCAGATCAGCCTATATTGCCCATCCGCAGCAGCCTATTTGCTAGAGTAAGCTATGCTCACATTATGTTTTCAGCAGCTTTATATATATTTTGGTCATGCACAGGAGCAATAATTATTCTGTCAAAGTATAGGTTGTGTATTATCTTCATATGAAGTTTCTGTACTAGTGTAGTGTACTTGAATCAGAACATAGGTATCTAACTTTTGCCCTCGTTAGTGCAAATACTTCTCTATTATTAATAAAATGCCACACACATGAAGAACAAATTTAAATCTAGGAATGGACATTCATGCTACGTTAATTAGGAGAAAACAAAGCTAAAACATTAATCATCTACCCATTTTCCTTCTCACATCATTACACTGAACTTTTTTTAATGTCTATTTAAATGCATTACCTAAACACTGAACTAAATCATTGCATTGAGTTGACAGTAGATTCTTAGTGAGGTACAGCATAGCATCTGCAATTACAACATGCTGGAGTCAGGAAGAGCTTTGGATACTGTCTTAAAATTAAGCTAGATCTTCCATGCAGTGATAAAAAG
>JBBPFQ010753571.1:0-13717 GCA_037974815.1 Kaempferia elegans
TAGGAGTTTCATCTCCGAACCTCGTCAACACATCGCCGTGTTGTGGTTTGTCTTGTTCTTCTTGTTGTGTTAGTTTTTGTTTTGTTTGTATTCCGCTGCAACTAACCACGTAGGAAGATCAAGCTCGAGTCTAGCCATACGCAAAGGTCCCAACATTATGTTCGGTCTGAGCATCCGACCAACTATTCTATTCAGTCGGATTCTAAGGAGGCTTACTTGGCTTTTCTATTGACCGTGATGACTTGGCCCTCTCTGTGATTTGACCAAGACTTTTATGGTGACCTGGTTGTTCTGTTGACCAGATAATGCTGCCCATATCAGTAGCAAACAAAAAGGGGAGAGAAAGGGATCTCGTGGAAAGTCTGCAAAAAAGAAAAGCGAAAGAAAGAATGAAAAAGATAAGAAAAAGGAGAAGATGTGCGGCTGTGGAAGCTTCTCGCTTCGTTGGCACCGACAATGGCATAACTCTGCTAAACTCAGCCTCTCATCTTTCTTTGCTCTTCCCTCCACCACACCGGCGATGTCAACTCCAGTCGCTTCCAGCAGCTGGAGGGTACTCCACATCCCTTTCTTTCCCATCTCTCCGGCTCCTCCCTTCGCCGCCGCCTCCCTCACCTTCCCTAGCTTTATGCTCTGCACCTCATTCTCGACATAGCTTCAGCGCTGTTACGACCATCGTAAGGATGACTATCGTAGTTCTTCGTGGGCGACGATGGCCAGTGTGAAAGAGGAAGAGAATGACCTTAGCTTGTTTCGTGCAGTCGCGCGATGCCTCTGTGTGAGGAAGAGAAAGTCGTTTCGCCTGATTTTGGGCGGATAAAAAATTGGGATAAAATTGATCCACGGATGGATTTGGGAATCTATTCATCTATTATTTCATAACAAGTAAACAAGAGAAATGAAAAGTAATACATCCTTCCATGCGAAGTAAACAGTAGAAAGTTTTTCCCGAGTTCTTCAATTTTTAAATTCGCCCTCCCAAGTAAACAGAGAATAAACTTCCTATCGCTCCCGTAAATATCCACAGTCCCCGGAGGCCCCGACTTTATCCGCACTCCTCGCTCTCGGTCGGTACCGCCGCCGCCACCGCTGCATTTGGCATGGCCATGGCGATGGCCGCCAGTGGTGCTGCCGGGAAAGCCCTCTTTTCGGCTTCCTCGTCGTTATTCTTATCGCGCACCTTCCGCTCCTTCTCCAATCCCCGCCTCCCGTCGTCGCCTAGGCTTTTCCCTGTGCTCGGCCGCCCTCTATGCCTCTCCTCAGTTCCCGCCTCCGCAGCCTCCACGACTACCGTCCAGCCGGAGCAGGCAGTGACACCCCTCCTGCACTCGGTCCTTCTTGAGCGCCTGCGCCATCGGCATCTCAAGGACCAAGCCAAGGGAGCCGTCCAGTCGCGAGCGTCGTCCCCTTCCTCGCTCCCAAAGCCTGCGAATATTGCGGACAGGAAGAAGATCAAGGATAAGCGGAGCAATATGGTGGAGAGCTTTGAGGAATTGGACCTCAGTGACGAGGTGATGGGAGCCGTGAAGGAGATAGGCATATCTGTGCCTACCGAGATCCAGTGCCTCGCTGTGCCTGCGATTCTCGAGGGTAAAAGTGTGGCTTTGGGTTCTCATACTGGTTCTGGGAAGACTCTGGCGTATATGTTGCCTATAGTCCAGGTCAATTTTTTTTCTGTTATTTTCACTTTATGCCGCCTTTTCTTGTTCTACCTTATCATTTACCTTTTTCTTTAAATACATATACCCAGGGTTCACGTTTGTTTCATCTTGCGTTTGATAGGATCATTTTCTGTTTACCATCCACATAGTTTACGACTTTTAGATTTTTCATACATCATCTAAGTGAACTTGATCCTGTACTTATTTACGATTCGCTGTTTTGAGCAAATGATCTTGCGTGTTTGCAGTTCGTTGAACGATTGATTTATGATTTCATTCCTGGAAGACATTTGCAGTTACATTACCTCAGTACAGTGCTTAAAGATTTATGATAAAGCAGCCTTCTTTTAACAATTATCCATCTTTTAATTAACTTTGGACCAGATATCTGGGTCGGCTTTCTTCAATTTTCACTCGTCTAGATCTTTGATTTTGCAGTTGATGCGGCATGATGAAGTAGTGTCTGGAAAGTTGATGAAATCCAAGCGTCCCAGAGTGGTGGTACTTTGTCCTACAAGGGAGTTATGTGAACAGGTCAAGAATTTCACTAAGGCTAGATACTGAAAACGTGGAAAAAGTATACTGTGTAATTTTTTTCATCTTTTATGGATTTTTATATTTTGTGAATGTTTAGGTTTTCCACGTGGCAAAGTCCATTAGCCACCATGCACGCTTTAGATCTACGATGATCAGTGGAGGTGGCCGATTAAGACCTCAAGAGGATTCACTGAGTGAACCAATTGATATGGTTGTTGGAACCCCAGGGAGAATTCTTCAGCATATCAATGAAGGAAACATGGTGTATGGGGACATAAAGTACTTGGTAGGACTTATCAGAATCAGCCAGAGCTTCAATTGATTCTATATTGCTATTTTCATTTAGTTGCAATTCTTTGCTGTTTTGTTTACGGAAAATATGTTGATGAGGAATAGTACCAACATGATATTGAATTTGACCAACTTTATACTAGGTGTTGGATGAGGCTGACACAATGTTTGATCAAGGTTTTGGTCCTGACATTCGCAAGTTTCTTGGTCCCCTAAAGAGTCGTGCAGAAAAACCTGGTGACCAAGGTTTTCAAACTGTTTTGGTGACTGCAACAATGACCAAGGTTTGATATTGTTCTTTAAATCATTTGGATGACATTTTTATGCAATCAGCTTCAGATGCATATTTAGTTAAAAATGCAGACTACTTTCAAATTTGTCTGGATTTGCTTCGATTAATTTGTTGTTTTCACTCTAATCAATCTCGTTTCTATTTTTTTAGTAGCAATTTTTTCTTTTCTAGATGTTGCATGGGATGGAAGTTATTTGTGGTGCCATTTGCTTATTTTGTTTTTAATTATTAAGCCAGAACCAGAAATAGTCTTATTATGATGCAAGTTCTGCTCAGATGCCTACATAACTTTTCATTAGCTCTCAATATTTCTCTTAACTACCATAAAGTAATAATAGATGGAAATAAAGCGAAAAGAAGAAGAAAAAGACATGAAATTGAACATTTTCTTGTAATTGTGAAGTTGTGTTGAAATTTACGTGAGCCTAAATTACGTGATGCTCATGTCGCATTTCATAATGTGTCTTTTGTAATTACTTCCATTATACAGTTATGGGTTAATCCACTGATGGTGCAATTTTGGCTGTTATATATCTGGACACGAAGTCTTGTCGTCTTGATGCCTGATACTCGTTAAGCGTTGGTTTAAGATGCCTTTATGCCCTGTTACCACATCTAGACGGAAATCAATTGACAAGTTTTATGACATTAGCTTGAGTAAGACCTAGTGTGGAAGGAACTAATGGTTTGGATCATACTTGTTGAAACTTCATGCAAATTTTTATGTGTATGTCTGTTTTAATTATTGAGTCATATTTCATATTCTTTTTATTTGTAAAATTCTTAAGCTAAGAAATTTTAGATTTGTTATTCAAGGAGATAGCATTGTGAATATCTTAGCAAAATATTGACTAAACATTGAGTGTTCAAAAATAGAGGAGTTTGTTTTCAAATTCTTGTATGGTATGGTAGTTGTGTGCCTATTTGGGTAAAAGCAAAATTTTGTAAGATTGTGCTACAACGAGCCATTTTTTATTAATCAGTTAGAGAGCAACCTATGAAAATTTAGTGTGGAACCTTTTCTTTTCCAAAAAATGAAAAATTGGCGTAGTATATTTGATAATTCTTATATGAATGTATGAGGATGGTAGAACAAATAAAAAATAATAAACTACAACTATATTACTATCAAGGAGTTACAAATTATTGTTTCAATCTTATAATAAGGTGTATATCATGGCATTGTCAAACAATTAGATATTTAAATCCTATATAGTGTTATCCATATTAAATATGATTCGTTAACATGATATAACTGATTTGAGGCATGATCAATAGAGACAAGCACAAATGATATGACATGATTCAAACATGTAAATTAGTGACATAGATTGACCCGTTTTCCGAGTGAAACTAATTTTAGTATCTAATATCTTTTTTTTTTGTCTGAAAAATGTTAGGAGGTTTAATTAATCTTAAATCATGTACAATTATTTTAAAATACACAATAAATTGTATATTATTTTATATAGTTGTATATTGACACAAATGACATGATCACTTATGATACAATTACCATGATTTGATCTGGATTGCACTTCTAGTTCTATGTATTTGGCATTTTCTTACGAAATAGGTTTTGACAATGCAAAACATGTTTAGGGATTAATCAAAATAATATCCCCCAAGCAATATATCTTAGTGGTCAACTACTGTTTTTAATTTTAATTGATCGATGATTAAGTTGAGTTCAAAAAGTTCAAAATTTGTTTTTGAACTAAAAAAACTGAACCTGTTTTTGAGGATGTGAGGGAATGAGTGCATGATTTTGATATCAGGAAGTAGGGGAATGATTTGTTTTTAAAGAAAATTGCAGAGGTGTGATTTTGAGAATCCCAGGTGTGTGATTCAGAAATCTACCTATTTTTATTTTATTTATTATTTGAGAAGAGTCTAGAGACTTAGCTAGCTGATTACATCTGTAATGCTTCTAGTTTTATGACTTTAAGCTGACTTGAATGCTTGCTTAGATTTTGATAATGACTTAACTTCAATGACTTGTTTTAATTCATACATGTAAGGAAATCTTGTTTCTACTTTCTCATTGGCTATGCATGTTGTCTGACTTGAAGCTACCCTTCTATTCAGAATTTTTTATTTATAGGCTATGCTTAGCTCTGTAACCCTTGAATCCTCAGGCTGGATTTCGATGATGACTGTCTTGTAGTATGTTAATCCTAATCTAATAGGGGTTAGCTTTTAAATCCCTAAGTTGTCTGTGCTTTGCTGTATTCTGTGATATCTGACATAATAATATTCTGTAGGCTGTGCAGAAATTGATTGATGAAGAATTCCAGGGAATAATTCATTTAAGAACTTCTAGTTTTCAAAAGAAAGTTGCATCTGCTCGACATGACTTTATAAAGCTTTCTGGTGCAGAAAATAAGCTTGAAGCTCTTCTACAGGTCACTCTCATTCCCTTCCCCAACTTTTAGATTGTATTAATAGTTCTTTCTAATTTTCATGTGTTATTAGTTGATTCAATTAAGTGAACTATCTCTTGTGCCTTCCTTTTGAGTTTCTAATTTTCCCTTGTCATATATTGGAACAACTGAAAAAAAATGTAATTGTCGACTATGGTTTTTTATTAAAGTCTTCCTTGAGAATTTTTTGTTAGTTGTGATGGATTATAGCCTTCAACGAGGGGCATTTGGGCTGGGGTTTTCCCCATTCATGAGTCTACAACTAGAGGGAAAGTATTTTCTGTCATGCATCCCTCAAAATACAAGTTTTTTGTGACCTTCTAAATTGAGGAGAATAAGGAGGGGAATTCCTTACAAGATTTATTTTTACCCTTTTTCTATAGGTACTTTCAAACAAGGAAATTTTTTTATTCACTCTCTTTCCTTCCTTTGTTAAAAGCACCCAAGATTGCCCTAATTGACAACAATTATCATTGGAAGGAGTTTGGACACTTGGGTTTATTGTCCAATAGGAAAGGACTAATTTCTATAGTGGAGCTGCTAATAGACTGATTTTCTCGTATGCTGAAAAAGTCTAGGCTGAGTTAGATTTTTGTGCCTTGACTAAGATGTCAGCCAATAAAAGACAGTATGCCATCTTAGGTTTGTTGGACATGGGAAGGAAATGGTGTGCTATTTATTAAAAACTTTGTGAGTCTGCTATCATTTATTTATAATAACTATTTTGTCATGTGTCTCAAGTCTTCAGGTCAATACTATTGGTTTTTGTCTTCATTAAATGTGCATAATACAACTTGATACTTTTTAGTGATGTATATTTACTATTAAAAACCTGACAAGTGAGTCCACTAGAAATTAAAATATTCTTCAATATCACATTTCCTTTTGGGAAATATAAACTTACCTTATTAATTCCTTGCTTAATAGTTACCTGGTTGCTTCACCGAAGAGGAAGATTATTTTTGTATACCTACTCCTGTAGCAATGTTTAGACTTTTATTGCAGGTATGGTACGAGTTATAACTCCATTCTGCATAGCAGAGATCCTGTGTGTTCCTTCTGTAATGTTATTTATAGAAGAATAGTAGATCTCTCCGACACCTGAAAAACTGTTTTGGTGGTTTTTCCTACATTAGAAAGATGAAATGGTTGGTTATGCTCTATTCTGGAACAGTCATTCTTAACATGATTTCTTTCTACTTTGTTAGACTACAAATTTCTGAACCTTTATGATTTAAGAACCACTTAGGACATAATTCTTCATACTAATAATTTTAAGTTTGAGTTGTCTTGCCATCTTAATGCAAGAACAACAATGAACCATGAGTATTCATCAAAAGAAAAAGAAAAAAAAAACAACAATGAACCATGAGTAAATTATGTTGGTTTGGCTACTTAGATCTATGAAATCTAGTCAAAGTTAATCGTCTTTTAGAATAAGAAAGATTATTATTTACATCCTAAGGTGAAAGTCGTACTTTAACAAAGTTGGGGTGTAAGGTCTGCCTATATGGCGAAGTAGAAGGAAGGTGTATGAATGATTTATTTCTTTAACATCTCATTGCTAAGGTTCAATTTCAGCTACCTGTTCTATGCACATGCTAAAATTAGATAACTGACTTGTCATGAAAGCTAATTGAGTAATCCAAAATATGTAGTCTTTCAAACAATATGCAGTGTTTTATGGCAGGTTCTTCAGCCAAGCTTGGTAAAGGGTAACAGGGTAATGGTATTCTGCAATACTTTGAACTCAAGCCGTGCTGTTGATCATTTCCTCGGTGAGAATCAAATATTCACCGTAAATTACCATGGAGAGGTGCCAGCAGAAGAAAGGTAAATCAGTTGGTTCCATGTTTTGACTTTCTGTTATGACTGTAATATTTCAACAAATACCGTTTATATCCTGTTCTCATATGATAATGTTGTTATAATTCTTGCTTCTAGTGAACTTTATCGAGCTTTGTCAGGGTTATTCCTTCTTTGTTTTTTCATTATTTGATGAATTCCTCTACTTATCTGAGCATATTCCTGTATTTCTCTACTTGTTGGAATTTTAGTGGTTTTAACATTTTGTTTTGTTTTGTTTTGTTTTTCTGTATGGGCATTATATTTGGTGCTTTGAGGACTCTATTATTTTCTTACCTAAGACTTGCTATAGCATATCTTCCTTGAATTTTCTTGCATTTTCTGTATTTAGTTTTATGATTTGCCACAAACTCCTCTTCCACCATCAGCTACGATATTGTACTAGTATTTTGTTTGGACAAATTGGCCGAATATGAGAACTGAGGATTCGAAGCCTTCCATGAACCAGTGTAATATTACTTTTAGTTTTCCCTTTGTCCTGTTTTTATATCTTTTGACCCTTTCCCCACCCTTCTCATCTTGCCCTTTTTGACTCAAATGATCACTTGTGAGAATAAAGGACCTTGTTCAGCGAGAACAAGTTCCACTTATGGCCGTTGCATTGATTTCAGCTCCTGCAGCATTTATTGAAGAGGTGTGAACATCGCTGAATAAGTTTCACTCAGATTCACAAAGTTAGCTTTACTTCTTTGCTGCTGGTTCTGAACATAAGAATTTCTACTAATGGTGCATTGGTTGGTATCAGTGAAGCATTAATAGGGCCATTGACTCATATCCAGCATGGATGGTTCTCGAAACGTTGGGAACAAATTTTAGCAAATTGGTTTACTCTTTTCACTTATCTTTGGAAACATCTGGGGAAGGAAACACCCCTATGGCGTGATGGAACCCACCTCAGAGTAATGAAAGAGGCAGGGAAGACTTTCCCCAATTTTCTACAAACTAGCTTCTGTCCAATCAGTCAGCAAGCTCCTACTGGGGGGCAAAATGCCTGAAATTTTAACAAAAGCGGGCACGCACACAGACACACACAGCAGGGTTAGCCTGCACACCCACGGTGGGTGAGAGTCACCCACCGTGGGTGTGCAGATCACCCTGCATATATATCATTGATTTGTATTTATTTAAAAAACAATTTCACAAAACAAAGTTCTGCCTCATTTTCTCTCTAAGAGAACAGCGAAGATTTCTCTTGGTTTACTTCCCTCAAAGTAAACAAAAATGAGAGATCACTTTTCTCTCCACAAAATTTTTCTCTCTTCTCTGCACTAGCAATATATTTGAGATAAATGTTATGGTAGCAATTAGTCTTTGTTTCCATATGATTGTTATTTTTAATTGATTAGTTATTGTTTTGCTTTGTTATGTCAGAGTCGAAAATCTGAAAAAGTTTAAGAGTGACGATGGAGATTGTCCTACTTTGGTGTGCACGGATTTGGCTGCTAGAGGACTTGACCTAGCTGTGGATCATGTTATCATGTTTGATTTTCCCAAAAACTCAGTGGGTGTTATTTTCCTTTTAGATGTTCTTTAGATTATATACATATGTTTTTCCCATTTCATTGGTCATTCTGTGAAAATTATTTCTTTATTGTTGCATATTTAGATCGATTATCTTCATCGGACTGGAAGAACTGCTCGTATGGGTGCCAAAGGTACGCATTCTTGCTTTAAATTTTAACACGGTTTGCTAAACCAAATAAGGGGAAAAGTAGCAGTACTATTCTAGCATTGAAGTCACAAGCTATTGTGATATAACTGTTGTGTGTTTGCTTTTTAATCATGTCTTCCTAGTGAGAGATTGATTAATAAGTAAAGAAAATCCCTGTATGATTTTCTCAACTTTCATATTTCGTCATTGTGATTTACAAGAAAATTCTATCGGCTATACGATAAAAATCATGACTCACTACTTCATGCAGGCAAAGTGACTAGCCTAGTTGCAAAGAAAGATCTACCATTAGCGACAAGAATTGAGGAAGCGTTAAAGAAAAATCAGAGTTTGGAATCACTTAGTATTAACAGTGTGAAAAGAGATGCCGCTATATCAAGACAGATAAATAAGACATACAAAATGAAAGTTTTGTCCAAGCCTTCATCCAAAGTCGGCAAAAAGGATTCTGCTTCCCCAAACTCAGTAGCTAGTAAGAAAGGAGTCGTTGCATCTCGTAGTAAAATAAATAAGGGTATCACTCTCACAAGGGCGAATAAATCCTCCGGTGCTTCGAGAAGGGAATCACCTAAAGGCGACAAGCTTCGCCAGACTAAAACATCTGGTGCTAAAAAAGCTCCTCCTACATCTAAACTTAGAGTTGTAGGTTTCAGGGGCCGCAGTTCTGCTGGCAAAAATGCCACTTACAAAAATGCCGCTAGGAGATCAACCTGAAGTCTAAAGACATTTTTGGTTCCTTCTCGAGGTGAGTTGCCTTCACAATTTCATTTCACATTATTCTGTTTCTGCTCGGTCATTTGACACTAACTGAATCATAAGACTATCAGTGTTGTTGCCATTCATATGTATATAATCTTGGCGTCTTCATTACGTCGATCGGTTACTACTAAAATGGAGACGCTTGCAGGTTTCTCGATCTTTTAAAGAATTGTTCTGGTATTTTTCTTAAAATGCCAGGTTAGGAGAACCACCAAGTTGCTCTTTACCATTGTTCATGTAAGCAGTTACTGAATTTTTCTCCTGAATATTTATCCATTTAGTGAGCTGATTGCAGAATTGAAATGGAGTGTATTTGGTGGGTGGATCAATTGAAGAATGAAATTGATTGCAACTAATTGCAGATTGCAGAACTAAGTTTTTTCATTGATACAGCTCTAATATATGCACATTTTATATAATTTAAAAAATATTTTGTTAACTAATTAATACATCAGCAATAGTTTTTTTGATTGCGAATGAGTAAAAAGAACATTTTAAATCAAATAAATATATTAATATTTTCACAAATTATTTTCTTGTATCATGTTAAATTTATCATAAAACTTAAAGTATACTTATAGAATTATTAAACTTGAAAGTCTATGTATCATATATGGTTCTATTTATTTATAAATTTTATTAAGATCATTGCAACTATTTTTCTAAAAAAAAAAGAAAGATATACGAGAAAAAAATTGTTTACAAATTGTATGAGAAAATTTGATATAGAACTCTTAAAAAATTTGACTGGTTGGTGATCAATCGATGAAGATGATGAGGAGACTTTCTTCATTTGCAGAGTGGAGATGCGTTGGATACGCCTCGCAAGGGGTTTGGTAGGGCACCGACATCGCCGTCGACCAATTTGAATCTCTTGGCTTCGAATTCTTGACCGATGCGGCTCAGTCGGTTGAGCTCCGGCAGAACGGCCTTGGCCAGATCAGGGCGGTCCTTTCTCCTCAACTCGGCGCACTTCAGAGCCAGCTTAGCGAAGGAAACGACCTCTTCCATCGGCCAATCTGTGACAGAGCCGTCGAGCATCTCCGCCAATGCCCCCCTCTCGACGGCCATCGCCACCTGGTGCGTCAGCCCCATCGGACCTCTCGCCGTGATGATCTGCAGCAGCAGCACGCCGAGCGAGTACACGTCGGATTGCACGCAGAGCATGCCGGACTGCTGGTATTCCGGGTCGATGTAGCACAGCGTCCCGGCGGCCGAAGTCATCCTGCACTGGGTGACGTCGGCCGGCACCAGCCGCGCGAGGCCGACGTCGCCGATCTTGCTCACGTAGTTGCGGTCGAGGAGTATGTTGGCGGGTTTGAGGTCTCTGTGAACCAGCGGCTCCGGCTTCGTCTGGTGAAGGAAGAGCAAGGCGGTGGCTATCTCCGCCGCAATCTTGAACCTGGCCGGCCAGGGAATCGGCGGAGTGTTTCCTCGCCGGAACAGCCTGTCCTCTAGACTCCCGTAGTCCATGTACTCGTACACCAAACATCCATACTCCGGGCACGCCCCGAGCAGCAGCACCATGTTCGGGTGCCGGATTCTGCTCAGAATGTCCACCTCCTGCTGGAACTGCCTCCTCCCCTGCGCCGCGTCCGGTCTCAGAACCTTGACGGCGACGGGAGTGTGATCGAGCACGCCACGGAACACAGGCCCGTATCCCCCCTCACCGATCTTCAGGGACGGGGAGAAGAAGCTCGTGGCCACTTCGATCTCGTCGATGCTGTACTTCCGACACCTCAAGTCGGAGCGAAGGAGAGACTGGTGCTGCTCCTTGGCCGCCGCCCGGCGTCTGGCTTTCGACTCCGCGTTGAGTCGGCGTTTGACCTCGAGCTCGGCGATCCTCTGCGCTGTTTCGGCGACCTCCAGAGCCGCCTTGCGCTTGGATTTCTCTTCCGCGGCAAGCGCAAGGGCGGTCTCTTCCGACTGCCTCGCTCTCTCAACTTTCCGCACTTCCTCTATCTTCATCCTCTGCAGCTCCTCCGCCTCGTCCTGGGCCATGATCGCCTCTTTCAGAGCCGCGTTGAACATTTCCGTCGTCTGCTTGAGCTCGAGTCTCAGCCTTCGCAGTTCGTCCCCCGCCGCCCGTCGTCCTCCCTGATCACGCACCGGAACTGCAGAGGGGAATGACGTCCGACTCGAACAGCTTTCCTCGTTTCCCAACTCGACGAATTCATCCGTGTTCCCTACTACCGAGTCAACGTCGTCGCCGGATAATGAGCGAAGATGGCGGATCCTAACTGGCGTGATCGAGGAGGTTTCACGCTCACGCGGCGTCGAATTCATGCTCCTCGTATCGAAGTTCCCGACGGAGCGATCAAACTGCGGCGATGATTGAGATGGTGGGGGATCGAGTTGCAGTGAACGCCTGGGAGGAACAGCCTCGACTTTGGCCGCCGCCGCCGGCCGCGTCGCCGGCCGCACTTTGGCCGCCCGGCTCGTCAGTAGCTTCCCTTTGTGTATCACGTACACTCCGCACCAATTGGGCAGGCCTTTCATCAAACAAGTCGGAACATCCGGATTCAGAAACCTCCTGCAAACATCAAGCAATCAAAAACATATTGAATCCTTAATTTGAACATGAACATTAAAACATAATCTTCTAAAAACATATTTTTGATTCAATAGAATATTGAAAAACAACTAGTACATCAAAAAAATTCTTTCGTATAAAAGAAATTTGAGAAAAGTTTACTGATAAAAAACAGTCATCGTGACTGATCATTATGGATTATAATCTGTAATTATCTGAATTTAATCCAAGTTAAAAGTTACGATATCTTAAATTTTAGATCTACCTTATTGCGTTCTTGTGGGTGGCTCCAAGAACGACGCTTTGGATTCTGTTGGCAGCGACGTAGTCGACTATGGCTCTCGGTACATCACAACCTTCCAGCACCACCATCTTCATTTGCAACTGTAATTTAATTAATTTCCATGAGCAATCGAATTAGGAAGTGTTTTTCAAGCCAACTGCTAATAAATAATAAATTAATTAATTACGTCTTTACGGGCACAGAGAGCTCTGTAAGGATTTACAAAGAGCTCGGCGAACTCGGCGTCCTCTTGCACAATCTTCGACTGTGAACTGCTTGATGTTCCGGTTTTCACAGAGCCATCCGCTGCAATTAATTTACAAAGAAATTACCATCAGTTATTGAAATTAGTTAAACAATGAATTAATAACCCATTTTAGGGAGCAAAGCGATCGAGAGAGTCGACCTCTTGGGCTCCTCACATGAATGAGGACTATGGACTTGGTGTCGCCGAAGACAAGGTGGTCGGCTGCCCATTTGAGAGCTTGCTGGCTGTTCTTGCTCCTGTCGATCGCCACCGCTATCGCCGGTCGCCATGGGCTAGATTCGTCCGATGACGACGACGAAGATGAGAGAATGTTCATTTGGTTCTCGATTCTTAGACTAAACTACAGTAGCAATAGCAAGAATGAGGAGGGATGGATTGAGATGTTGAGCGAGGTGTGGACGAATATATACCTCTTCCTTCTCCTATCTTGTCATGTTGTCCAGAATCGTCATTGACAGTTGGAAATCTAAAGGAAGCCAGATCGACAGTTGGAAATAACATTTCTGAGGTGTGAAATTTCGTTGGCCAGGAATTGGCCATGACTTCTTTGGACAGGTCCATCTCATTTACATCTCATTTATAAAGTTTTTTTTAATATTTTAAATAAACAAAAAAGATTTAAAAGAAAAGTCACCATTTTTTAAGAAAAAGTTCCTAACTTTTGGCCATTTCAATGTGCTCTATAAAGAGGTTAAGTTGGATAGAAAATAAACACATCTTTTTGCTCTCCTTTTCCATATTTCTGAATTGTCTTAATCACTGTAAAGTTTAGGCAATTAGCTTCATCTAACCCTAAAGGATATTGGTCTTTATATTGCACAATTTATAAATCAAATAAAGTCTTGAGAACAGTGTTTAAAACACTATTTGAGGTTCAATACATTTGTTCTTTCCTTTTGGAAAAATTTTAAAATTAATCTTGCTCTTGAGCACTAGCCTCGTATTACACCAACAATCTTAAGGTTTTATGCTACCACCCAAAATAGCTAGTGTTGTGAAAGACCTAACATCCAGAATAGTAAAGCTTGACAGGTTTGATGGCAGTAACTTCATCCGTTGGAAGAAGAGAGTTTATTTCCTCTTGGTGGCCTAAAAGTAGCTTGTGTGCTCAACATCTCAAAGGCAACGCATG
>JBBPFQ010753787.1:0-13716 GCA_037974815.1 Kaempferia elegans
GAATTCAAGCACCAACCTAGGATATGTAAGAAACTTACCATACAAAACATTGGCTAACTTTAGATTATTAATAACACTACAAGAAAACAAGGCTTCAAAAACAGATTTTTAAAACGGAAACAAAATCCGTTTTAAATTTTAGTATATTATAAACGGATTTAATACGGAATTATTAATCCGTTTCACCTTTAAAAAAAATAATATGGAAAAACACTTTTAAAACAGATTTTAAAATAAATTAGAAACGGAATTTATAAATTAATCTTATAAACAAAAATAAATACGGATTAACAACGTAATTGGATACGAACATTGAAGTTGTTTATAAATTAGTTTAAAAATACTTTAAACAGAATAAATTCTGTTTATAATTTATATGATTTGAAAAAAAAAATTATAAATTTATTTTGTTTTAAGTAATCACAAACCCTATACCCATTACCCATCGCCGAGACGCCGCTTATAAGCTTTCTCCCAAATCGCACCTAGCCTCCAAATATCACAGTCACGACTTTCTTCCCAAATCTCGCGCACGACTTTCTTCCCAAATCACGCACGACTTGCTTCCCAAATCGCGCACGACTTCAAGAATCGCTCCAGCACACGCGATCTTCTTCCTTGTTCCCAAATCACGCACTACTTCACGCAACGCTCTAGCACGCACGCGATCTTCTTCTCCGGCGTCTTTCCACGATCCACCGAAACAAGCTCAGGTAAACCTAATTTCTTCTCAAGCCTTCTTCGTTGTCCTGCAATACGCAACGCTAGTTTATTAGTATCGTGACATAGTTAGGCAATTCATCTAAGGTACAAATGGATTTTCTAGAGTTTTTGCACAATGCCTTTGTGGAAGTCCCGATTTATACCAGGTAATTATATGAATCCTATGTGTATAATCTTCTCTTCTTTAGCAGTTTTCAATTGCATTTTCTGATTAATATGATCAGATGAACTTCCACCACTTTCATTCCCGAGTCTCTATTTACTTATGGCAGTTGCTCTTTTATCATTTTAGTTTTATGCAACTCTTTTTTTATTTGATAGGACACTTGAGGCAGAATGAACTCAGGTGTTCGCAAAAATTTCTTCTTCAAGTAATATTTTTTTAAAAAAAAAAGTTACGTCTTTCACAAAGTTTCTTAAACTTAGCTAGTCTGAAGAACAAAATTTTAAGTCTGAACTCATTGTTTGTTGTTGTTCTAAACACGAAGGGGGGAGAAAACCTTGTAATAGTATCAATTTCATATGTGCACATGATGGATTTATATTGGCTGATCTGGTGACGTATAATAACAAGTATAATATGCCAAATGGTGAAGACAATAGAGATGGGGAGAATCATAACCTTAGTTGGAATCGTGGAGAGGTGAACTTATATGTTTTTATGTTTATTATTATGCTTTGTGTAATTTTATGGAAGATTAATATTTCTTACACCAAGCAATCTTTTAGACTATTGGTTTTGGTTTCATTTTCCATGTCTTCATATTCTATATGCTGCTGTAACTGCTTTATGGGTGCAAAACTTCTATTGAAGATAAAGAAAAGTTTATAGTTTCCCAGATCTACAATATACTAAAAGTTGTATGCAATTGTGTCTTGAAAATGAAATTGTGTCTTGAAAATGAACTCTGCTCATTTTTAATTAACTGGTTTAGAAGAGAAAAAAGAATTGGGATGAGATGTGGATGAATTTGAGGTTTTTGAACGAATGCATAAAAGAAAGCAAGGTACTGGAGAATTTGTGGATAACAAATTATCTCGAGTTAGTGTAAGTCAACATAGTTAATTATTCATTAATTTTTTATTATCTTGTTTTCATTCATACATCTTTGTTTTTATATTTGGTAAACTAATATAAGCTATTGTAATATTGACAGGAACAATATAAAGAGAGTCAAAATGTTGATGATAAGTCTAACAACCTTCATTCAATCTCAAATCTTGGTGTGATGTGGTGGGCGGCCCATGTAAGGGGAGGGTGTACGGATTTGGACGCAATCGGCACTTTAGAAGAGCATACAATGGAAGTTCTAATGAATTGTGCTCTAATGAGAAGAACAAACAATTGGCAGATGGATATTAGTACAAGAAGCATTATTTAAATCATGGGTATTTTACCTTTGTTCCTGTGTTTGTCATTGATCATATTAGTGCATCGGCCACTAGCCGCAAGTAGTTTCAGTAGTGCAAGTGTTTGTTCAATAAAGATTTTAAAGAACCATTCAACCAAAAAAAAGAGCTTATACAAGTAGTGACAAGTAAAAAAAATACACTGAACATGCTTATCATATGCTTATCATACCTAAAAGTATCAATTTAGTGCCCTTGCGCCCATGACTAATGTCACTTGAATTGACAATTTTATTCTACTACGTAGATAATATTTGCAATAAACTATGTTTTTGTCGCTAAAAGTTTTTCAAAGCACTTGAAAACTTATGCTACCACCACATGCAAGATTACTTGCAAGTCTATAACCTCAAAATCCCACCATCAAACTGTGAATAAAAGCACCTAATTTACATTGAATTAACATACTTGAGATCAAGAATAGACAAAGAGAATAAACATGATCAACCCAGCATAAAGGAACTATAATCAACAAAATGGTCGTGCTTAAAGAATTAAAAAGGGCGAGGGATAAGTTGCATAAATGAGAAAAAAGATCCTAGGTGAATGAAGATACAAATAAATAGCAATATAAGAAAAAATATAGTAAAAAAACTAAAGCAACGCAATTGTAAACAGAAATTTACCTAGTGGCAAAAGTTTCTTGGCTGTTTCAACTTCTAACTAACCTTCGGGTTTTGCTTCATATCCTGGCCAACAGAAAACAAGATATGTGTCGAAATCAAAATTGTGAATCTTTTGTTATGAACCATGAGAATTCTGAAGGTAAGTATAAATTATAACAAAACTTCACTTGATTAAATATCCTACCAACAGCAAAACAAAGAATCACAATAAATTCACCAAAAGCTAAAAAGAGTTGGTAAATTAAAAGAGCAAACCTTAAAAAGGGCAAGTTTTTCCTCAGTAGTACTGTACTACAGCTTGGGCAATTGTCTTCACTCAAACTGTTTCACATGCTAATCTACATAATAAGAAAAAAAAATGTAAAGAAGAAACAGAAACAGATGGGAATACCAAAATATGGGGATGCACTACAAGACAAGCTCGAAAGTGACGATCAGAAGCAGATGAGAGAACCTGTAGCACTTGAGCAGGAGAACGTGGTGGCATCCGAAAGAATGAGAAGTTTTTTTCTTTGTGGTGGTTTTGCCTCATGTCACTGAGTCGAAGACAATGCGGATGATACTGTAGCTTGGGATCGGAGGGGTAGAGCTGAAAGCGAAGGTTTTAGAAGGCATGGAGTGGCGTCCATGCTGGGGTTGCAAACCAAAAAAAGAAAGGGATGGACTCTAGGGTTGCCTACGTAAAACAATGGAAGCCGGCAAGGACCATTCGCAGAGCTTTGAGAGGAGGCAGCGGTGAATCGACCCCGCCTCACGTTGGAAAAAGCGACGAAGAGGGCGATCCACGGAAGGATGGGAGGGCAACAGATCGAGAGATCGCCTATTGGTCCTCTTTGCGTCGCTTGATCATGGAGGTTCTGAAGCAAAGAGCGGCCGGAGGAAAGGGGAACTCTGGAACTTGACGGCCGAAAAGGGGGAAGCGATGTACGGGGAGATCAGCAGCGAACAGAGGCGAAACGAGGTACCGCGAGGTACAGCGAGGGCGGTGGTGGTGGTGGTGGGGGAGACGCCCCACCTGATAGAAGAGAAGCCCGAGAAACCGACTACAAAGGCGTGATTCCAAAACACCAAGACCGTCAATCTTTTCATAATCAACGGATAGATTAGAACGGAGAAAAGCCTTTTTATATTAATAAATTTCTAAAATAATATATTAAAAAATGAAATAGATAATTTTGTGGAGGATAATTTCCGAGTTAGTCAACTAAAAATGATAAGTCAATCGACTAGCCAACTAAAAATGGTAAAGTTATTTGACTACGAACAATAATGTGGCAAGGCAGAGGGAGTGCCATGTTAGAAAGACGATGATAAGTATTATCATCTTTTCTATTAATTCTACTACATATGACGTGGTCATGGGTCCGGAGCATAGTACAATGCTAAAATATTTTATTAATTTTTTTTTTACCATTTAAGGATTAAGTCTCAATTTTAGTAAATTAATAGATAAATTTTTTTTAATAGATGATTGATCGAGGAATATTAGATTGTACTAGTCACTCTCAAAATTAATCGATATAAATTGAATATCTAGTATCAAATATGATGTGGTTAGGAGATACGATCTTAAAAGTAAACTAAGTATCAAAATTTTTCTAGATGACTAAACTCTTTATGTTGGTCGACTAAAAGATAGAGTTAAAAGGTAAGATGATCTAGATAAGGTGATCTATGCTACAAATATTTAGTCAACCAAGGAGCATATTGTGATTGACTAAGTCCCCACGGGATGGACTGATGACTAGTACGTTAGGTGTTGCTACCAATGTTGCGGTTGACTAAGATAATTAGTCAACTAAAAGAATTAAGTGAGTATTTGGTAGAGCACTTCTTAGATTTTAGCAGCATGAAATCACTTTTAAATGTTTATGAATATCAAATTCTACTTCAGCTTCTATAACTTTTATTCAAAAATAAAAATAAGAATTTGATATTTTTCCTTTTTTATTTTGATCTAAAATTAAAAGTTGATATTAATGTCCTTAATAAATTTATCATTTTATACCATTATTACCACCACACTTTTAAATAATATTTTATATTTTTATTTAATTTGCATTTTCAATTTTTTTATATTTTTTTGTGTATGTATATAATTTTTTCCCATTTTTAAATATTTTTATTTATATATATATATTGATATAATAAAAAAACTCCACTTTAAATAATTTTTATATAAATATAATATTGATATAATATTTAAAATATAAAAACAGTGTATTTTTTTCTCTATGGATAAATATTAGGGGATAATTTTGTTCAAAATTTTTTTTAAACCCTGAAATAAAGAAAAACCTCCACTTTTCCAACATTTTACAATTTTCAAATTGTATATCCAAATTACTGACGAGTCAAGTATATATCATACCTTGAGAATCACCGATTACCTAAGGCGACAAGTTTAGTCAACCAAATGGTATCGAATAATATCAGGACTCGATGTAGGTTGACTAGATCTTCAACCAGTTTCATTCCTCCTCTGATACACTCCATGAATGATCTTTATTTAAGTTATTTCTTATATTGTTGTTATTTATATATTCTTTTTATTTTTTTCACTAGGGATGTAGTGTTTACGCCCTAACTAATTATGGGATAGACAATCCAACCCTGTATTTTGTCCACCTAATAAATTTAGGAAATGAGTTACCCCATAGCCTAGCAATCCAATATACCAAATTTTCAAACACAACATCCAAAAGTACACTACTGGAGAATCAAACGCTCAACATCCTGTGTATCCATCGTGCCTCTTGCCAACTCATCGTGCCCCAAGAGCTTTATTATTATTCTTTTCTTTTAACGAAAGGTGATTAAACTCACCCTAGACATTCCTCACAATACGTCCTCAGATTATATGAAGTAAGGTAAATTATAAGATAAACTTATAGTTGATCGACAAGTGACTAAAGGATGAAATAAATTTTTTTCTCCGAAGACATACCCTTATTGAGAATCGATCCATATTCCATTGTAATAAAGTTGTCACTCTTTAACTAACTCAACATCTTATTGAATCCTCTATTATTGTTTTTCTAGTATTTTTGGTAAAAGTTTTTTTTAAGATTTATTTACTGTTGTACCACTCGGATTTGTAAAGGAATCTCCACCTTAGGAAAGATTTTTCAAAAAGCAAAAATATAATGGATTTTTATAAAATGACTTACGAAATAAGTCATAGGCTGTTGTTGAACCGCATTAAGTATTTATGTTCTCTTCATCCTTATTTACCTTACAATAATTATTAGCAAAGTTTCAAAAAACTGAATCAATTTCAAAGTCAAAATTGAAACTATGAAAGAGTGTTTGTCTATTTACAATTGCATTGCTTGTTAACTCTTATCTTAAAGTTTTAAATTGTTAATTTGCATTATTTAAAATCACAAAACATATTAGATTTTCATTTTCATTCTATTGTTGATTGAAAACCAGAAACAAAACAAAATCTTACAATATCCTCAATATTTGTACCCTTTATACATCAGCAGCATTGTTCAAGGCCGAAGTGATATCAGTGGCTTACCTTATTGATGTAACATTTTCGGTGAAAACCTTATTTGATTTTTATCGACTGGAAGAAAAGATCAAAATGCTAGAGTGAATCAGCTAGCAATCACCTATAATGGCAAAACTAGAAGGTTTAACCTTTGCTACATGATCCAGGACCTCAAGCCTTCAGTAAAGACCAAACTACTGGAAACCTTGTTCGAATAAGAAATCACTCAGGCAGCTCAAGGAAACAGGCAATTTACCACCAACCATCAACAATGTACAGATATAAGAATCTCGGGCCTGACTCAAATTGTGCAACAGCTTAAGTATATGGTAGCAAAAGTTAGTTAGCTGTGTGACACCTGACAGTCATACAAGTACAACAAACATCTAGCCTAGGTAAATGGGGCTGACTGTATCTGATACATGTTTCCTACTTAATGCATTTAATTTGGTTCCACTATTTTTGATTAGTTGAGCTTGTGGCTTTGCTCCCATCATATTGCAATCTGTAATCAAAGAGATCGTGGTTACTCTCACAACACATAAAGAAGACTAGGGAGAGAGAATGTACACTTTCACTGGGGGTTTTGAGTTTGGTCTTGCTCAATAAAATCTAGAGCCTCGTCCTTTGTGACCACGTTAACATGGCTGACTCTGTTCTTGTGTGTGACACCGTAGATCTTGTCAGCAACTTTCACGAGCTCTGGACGGAATGTGGTAGTTATAAACTGAGTGCTAGCATTGTGAGAAAGACGGTGTATCATATCTTTATTCAACGAGTTAAGAATCATTAACGCAGCCCCAATCAAATAATATGAATAAAAGCAGCCAAATGAGTTCATGCAAGTTGGATGAAGAACATGCATTTCAAGGATACTTCCAACGGAAGTTCTGTATTGTGGATCTAATGCTGCGTCAATCTCATCAAACAAATAAAATGGAGCAGGATCACACCGCTGGATGGCAAAGATCAATGTCAAAGCAACTACAGTTTTCTGACCACCAGATAGTTGTTTCATAGACTGGGTCTCGCCTTGGCCAGTGAAGGAAACCTAGTTAAGGAAAAGCCAGATCAGTGGAATTATAACATCCAAAGCCCAATATCTAACATCATATATATATAGGACGGTGAAGGAGATCAATCATGTTGTACACAAAACAAGGTATGACAACAATAATGCATCAATGCACCTTAATATATCGTGTTAATCATATCACAAAGAATTGTCATTTCGTGCCAATAAAAATTCTAAAATGATATATGGCTAGATAATTTTTCAAGGAAAAAAAGTATGATGTCAAATTAATCATTCTTCTAGTCAAAATGGATAAAATAACATTGTTAATGTTTTTTTTAAAAAAAAAAGATATTTGACCAATATGTATTGTCATTATCCCATATTTGCAACATGTTGTGTGACTTCAAGATTGTCTCTGTAATTGAAGTCTTGTCGTGTCAATGTTTACTAGGTTGTCACCAAAATACCAGTCAAAGATGCAGGGTGACGAAGAAAAGTGTGAAAATGCTCAAAATAAGCATCAAAGGGATTCATACCTTCACTTTGACACCTATATATTTCTCTACTCGGCCCTCTGGATCAGGTCCATCCTCTGCAACATCATCATCACCAGGATCACCATCCTTCAAAAGATGTAAAAAGTTAAATACACAAGCTTTGCACCACATTAAAGAGAGGAGGAAATATTATCAAAATAATACAAAGGAGATTTTCCTTGATGCTTATCATCTTGAAAAAGCCAAGGAAAAAGTAAATACAACAGCAGCTTGACAAACATCAGCAGCAAACGGCTTAATTGAGGAAAAGGCCATCCTCAGTGTATAAGCACACAGAATTTGTTTACACTATTACCAACATTTGACCAATACGGCAACAGATGCAGCTAGAACTACAGGATCACATGTTAAGAAATTTCAGTACCAGGTGTGCAATTACTTATCACCTAAATCCAATAGGCAAAACAAATTCAATATAGACATTACCATGTCGAAAAGAACAAAATTACACCAACCATCTAGTCAAAATTTGCTTTCTGATATGCCACAAAAATAAAGCAAGAAGCAAAATTACTTCACTAAAAGAACTGCAATCATCATTTTTAGAGTCACTAAGCAAAAGACAAGATGATGCTTAACTGTGATGATTCAGGAATAAAACATAGATTTGAAAAGAATAAAATAATTTTCAGTTTTTTAAGATCAAATTTAAGCTTCAATATGAAAGTGACTTTTCCACCTAGATTGGGTAGAATCAATATAGATAAAACTTGAAAAAATGTCTTCCCTAGTCCCTTTTTTTCTCTCCTTTTTTACTGTAAAAGAAAGATTTCCGTCTTGGTTTCCTTCACTCATAGGAAATCCATCCAAAAGTTCGAGCTTATAGGTAATGAACCAATTTATATTTCTAATACTCACCATTCACGTATGCATACCCTAGATTAGCTTAAACTCAACACATAAAGGGAGTTTTTCTTAGGAAAGGTTCGAAGCTTTTAAGATTGTTAATCAACTTTAAAATAGATTAATGAATGAAATTAAAAATAGGGATAACTTTAGAAAATTTCTATAAAAAAATTCTTAGTTTTTTAAAATTATTTTAAGGATGTTTTACCAAAATTCCCTCTAAATTAAAAGCTTTATTATGTCGTTGGGGTATTTTGTTCAAAATAGAAAAAGTCAAAGTAAGCCTATTTGTGTTGTGTCATGTCCGGCATGTGGATTGCGATTGGCTTGTGGGTCATGCCCTACATGGCCAACTAGGCACGAAACTAGGTAAAGGACGGACCTGAGTTACAACCCCTCTTCCTAGCACAAAACCATGACAGTTGAGCACAAGGCTAATCTGACTTAGACACATGCCTAGCGTGTTGGATGAAAAGCGAGTGGCTCGACCCATTTGACACCTCTATTGATATATTAGAACATTTATTATTTTTTTAGAATAAAAATTATTCCATTAAGGAATTGTATTATTTTATTATACTATAATTGATGTTGTATTAATTATTACAACTATTAAATTATATCATATCAATATTATATCAAATATGCATTTATAACGTTATGAAACAAAGTGTTAAGTACTTAATTTATCTTTGAAAGATATTTCCCCTGAGCTCTTCTATAAGGATGGCCACTTCGTATTCATAGTATTCTAAATCATCTTTTGGTGGGAATCCTTCCTATATTTCATAGAAAATAATTAGTGGTGATGCATGCTTAATTTTACAAGATGTTAACCCATGTCATTGTAATGTGGTAATGTAGCATTCTCATATTACATTCATGGAAATATTTTCCCACTACCACAAACCAAATACATCAATAAGAAAATGATTGAATATTGATTAGGGGGAAATCGGAGTAAAGACAACTTAGATGTCAATTCTTACCAGGGATGTCAACTCTTAGTTCCTCGCTCAGCTATCAACTTATACTGAAAGTTAACAATCCTAAGCAAAAAATGAAAATACATTATACATAACCATCCTAAGATAACTTTGGTTGCATTTTTAAAGTGGGTTCAATGGGAACGTTTCCCTTGGTTCACCCTCTAAGAAAAAATTCAATCTGTTGCACAAAGATCCTGGTAGTAAATGCAGTCTATACCAAACCTGGTTGATGAAATATGGAACAACTAAGTACCCCCAAAACATAAATGTATTCCAAATTCTACCAGGGATTTGATAGATATAGGGTTTTGAAGCTGAACGGAGTTGTTTAAGAACTGATTTCATAGTTTCTGGTTCAAATTGCGGTTATTTTGGGGATAGATGGGCTGGTTAACAGGAAGACCATATAATTTAGTTTCAGTTTTAGTTTGAATGGGATTAGATCCGAGGTTTATGGATGAATCTAATTTGGACACAATTGAACTAAATTGGATGGATTCAGTTGGATTAAGGTTTGGGAATTTTAAAACCCCCAACATTCTTCCTTCTCTCAATTACACAATGCCACAGCAACGCCAGGAGCCTCTCTTTGCTTCCTTTCTCAGCACAACAGCAAGATTCCATAGCCCTTTCTCTTCATCCAATATCT
Source organism: Kaempferia elegans (assembly GCA_037974815.1). Classification (NCBI taxonomy): domain Eukaryota; kingdom Viridiplantae; phylum Streptophyta; class Magnoliopsida; order Zingiberales; family Zingiberaceae; genus Kaempferia; species Kaempferia elegans. Next base: position 10,318 of record JBBPFQ010753787.1, read on the forward strand.
ACATAGCCCCTCTCTTAAGCTCCAGCTTCTCCCTTCACCTATTTTTGCTCATGAATCCAACCACACGATGGCTAGTGTTGTAGACACATCATCTACTACACATTGCCATGGTTGCACACAGTCAACGCTTACATCACTTCATGCAGCTCCATCATTGCAGTCTGTTGCTTGTTCATGGTGTCGCCCATGCACCTTTTGTGCAGATGTTGACGTCCAATCTTCTATTGTCACCTTTGGGGGATTCCTTTACACCGAGTGATACGGAGTGAAATCCCTATCAGCAATGACTCCTTCCTTTTGCAACATTGGTTGGATTGTCTGGCTTCCCTTCTGCATCCACAAGTTTGCATCTATATTGGTGAGAATGTGTTAGTTTCCTGTAAGTTTAGGTTCTTGTGATAATATGAAATTCTTCTACACTAGTATCATTGTAATATTGCATTTTTCATTGTTATTTGTCCTGCTTAACCCTCGAATGATCAAGTACCAACCAAAGTGGTAAGGGAGCATCCTTCGCCCCAAGGATTAAAAGAGGCTCTGAGGATAGTTCCTACTCATTTTTGAAGATCTGTAGTTTTGTATGATGTGTTTTCTTTAATTTTAGTCGCAAGTAGTGTAGGGCTTTATAATTAAAATTAAAAGTTAGATTTTGTTTAAAGTTTATTTTAATAGCTTTGCCTAGTGTTCTATATTGTATTTAATATGTACTTTATAATGTTATGAAAAAATTCAGTAAGTGCAAAATATATTTTAAAATACATTTTTGCCCAACTTTCTTTACAAAAGATGACGCATCAAAATAATCTAAATCATCTTTTTTGGGACCATTCCTATAGTTCATAGAAAAGTGATTACTAATAATGGAAGACGCTTGGTAATTTTAAAATATTTTACAATATAGCCTGAATCACTTTGGATGTGGTAATGTGGCATTCTTATGCTACATTCATGGATATACTTTCACATTAGCACAAGCCAAACACATTCTAGAAAATTGCTTACAAAATGTATTGACTAAAATTGGAGTAAGGACACCTTAGAGGTCAATTCTTACTAGGGAAGTCATTTCTTACTCGGCTATCAACTTATACTGCAAATTACAATCCTAAGAAGAATCAAAGAAATTACATATAAACATCTTAACATAAGCACACAATTTATTTTTTTTCTTCAAATAAACCTGATGAGAATGTTCCCTTGCATCACATAAGAAAAGATTCAATCAGTTGTGCAGAGACTTGTGTAATGAAAACACTTTCTATATCAAACCTCATTGATGAAGTATGGAACAGCTAGTACCACAAATATATACCCTAGAAACAAGAAACTAGAGAGCAAATGAAAACTCGTAGGAGATAGATTTTCCTAACGCATAAAGAATAAACAATGATTAACCTTTTTTTTCATCATAACCAAGTGTCCATGGCCACCTTGCACCAGCTCAGAAAAAACTTCTCTAAAATGTCTTGCCACACCTTTGAATGTCCTCTCTATGGATTCATCCTTTCGCTGATCCAGCACTGCAATTAGCTCCCGAATTTTCTGCAAATATCAAGAATGATAAATATTCAAATGCTGATTGAACAAAAATCAACTCTACACAGTTCGCTATTTCAAAGACAAAATACCTGATCACCAGCATCAAGTTCAGCTCGTCTATTCTGTAGTTGTTCACGCTGCTCTGTGAAGTTAATATACTGGTCAAGCGCCTTCTTGTTGACATGGCTAAGCTGCTTTAATTGTTCATTACATGCATGAAGCAATTTCTGCAATTCTTTGGCGTTTTTCCTCTTATATCTAAAACAAGGAGGGAAAAGTATGATAACATGGAACGACTACAGCAACCTATTCAGTTGAAGCCAGCCACTGAAGAGCATGGATTAATTAACAAAACAAACATGGGAACCTGATAGGCGCCCATATAGATCACCTACTTAACATTACACTTACTGATGAAATGTTAAATGACAAATGTAACAACCTTATCAGAGTAGAAAAAATAGAATGCATGAACCCAGTGGAGTTTGGCATTATTCCACATAAACTTGCAAATAAAAAATTGTTAGTACGGTCAGCCTACTATATGCTAAACTTGTAATCAATGTTGGCGTCATTAGGAGTAATCAGTTACATGTGTAGTGAGCAAAGTCTCACACCGGTAGTTTTAGTATAGGGTATTATATTAAGTTCTATAATTAAAATAAGAGCTCAACTCTAATAATAAAAAATATAAAATTTCAATTCTCCCAACTTGAGATGAAATCAGGTGTTCCTCTATGGCTACATTACATTCTCCAATATTTTTAGCAGGCAGCTAAAAAATGGCTCTGCCTCACCTGACACCAACATCATCAGGAAAAAAAAAACTAATCTTCCATCCCTATTCTCTTCACAACAATATGAAACCCTAATCTTGAACCTGCTCTAACCACGAACTCATCAAACAATAAAGCCTCCTTGCCTACATCCACTTCACTGGATCCTATTGTGCTCATCTCGTCATATGCAACCTCATCACCATACCAGCAAACAATGTTCCAATTCATCAAGCTACTCTTTGTCATAGACTGTTATTCACCACCGTGTTGCTGCCAACCAACAGATACTGTAGATGGGCAACGTAGTCAGGTACACCCAACCACTATCCTACATACCTACAATCGACCACCTTGGGAACTTCCTACTTCCACAAGCGGCAACTCCCACTGCATCATAGTTCACTTTGCCTCTCTCCAACTAGCATCATAGACGCCCTCATCCATTGTGTTTATCTTCCACTGTCAACATGATCATAGCATTATATCTCCTATTCCCTCCCAACCAATGGCACAATCAGAAGTCAAGGTCCAAATTTTGAGAAAGAGAAATATTTTCACAATCTTTAAATTTCCCCCTCTACTTCTCCATGTTCAAATTTCAACCACCATTTTATTTTCTGTTTCATTATTTTAACTCATTTAATTCCGCCCGTGACGAAGCAATCATGGCCAGTCCCAAACCATAAAAAAGGAGGAGAGTTGCGTTAGATTGTCCGTCAGCGTAAAACTTTGAACAAAATTCAATGAATAGATCCATTAAACTATTGTGTCAATGCTAGGTTGTTCCCTGTAAAGAATGCATTGTAGGGTTTGATTGTAACGTCTCGGCAAGAACCGCTATATCTCCAGAACTCGGGTGTAGTGCTAAATATGCAAGAGTTTGCGTTGCAGGGTCCGACTGTAACGTATATGGAAGGACCGCTATATCTCCATGAGAACTTGGGTGTAGCGTTAAATAGGCAAAAATTCTCACACCATAGGTTAGATAAGAACAAATATGATAGGAAAACTAATAGTTTAACATTAAGAACACAGAACATAGGAACCCTCTATTGGTGTCGGGATTGCACGGATGGTGCGC
>JBBPFQ010753894.1:0-13715 GCA_037974815.1 Kaempferia elegans
CACCGACGGATCGAGGAGTGGTTCGCCCTACGAACTCGGGGAGTAGGAGTTTCATCTCCGAACCTCGTCAACACATCTGGTGTTGTGGTTTGGTTTGTCTTTCCTTGTTTTCGTTTGTTTAGTTTATATTCCGCTGCATAAACTAACAAGTGTAGGAAGACAACGCATCTAGCCGTACGCAAAGGTCCCAACAAACTAGACGGCATCAAGAACAGTCAATCAGGAAGTGGACATGTCTCAGTTATAACAGGCACTTCTATTCATTTGTCAATAGACTCAAGATAATATTGTAGTAAAATTAGCTTGCTCAATAACTTATGCAGACTGTTGAATCTGAGTAACTAAAGGTTGTTATGACTAATGTTTCCCTTTAAGGAATTATTTATGATAGTGCCCTGTGTGGTGCAAGTTTAGCAAATGGTATGTCACAAAAATAACACATTATACAATTTAGGCTGTCTAAATGACATGGCCACATGCAGGTAAAAGTAATCATCTTTCACATAATTTATAGAATTATCTAGTATTAATCAGTTAGTTGACTAAGTAGAGGATAGATATGTTTGATTTGTACTGAATAAAAGAAAGTTACATGTAGCAGCTTTATTGTTGGAAAGATAATCAGTTGTAGATATTTAGTCAAGTACCTTGCTTATTTTCCCATCTTTCAAGTGATACCGGATACCAGACCAATTTATAGATTTTGAAAAATGTGAGCGAATTGCAGAGATTGGATACAAGAAATTATCAACTAACATTGCTAGAAACACCTGCACAACAACCATATACATAAGTAGAAGTTAGTCACTTTAACTTCCAAAACCTTACTATTGTTTATAGACAGAATTAATTGGATTTAAATGCTAGTTCTTACAAATCCCCATTTGTAAGAATCAAGTGAAAGAGTTGCCCCTTCTGGGGATAACATGTTGCATAGTTGAACCTCCACCTTAGTCAAACTCGACATTGAAAGAAGCTCTATAACAGTTGATATAACCAAGCAGGTAACTAGCAATAATCCTGAACATATGCAAGACATAACATTGTTCATTAGTTATTACATAATAAGTAATTGTTCAAAAGAACAATATTTTTACGTAAATTACCTAGAAGATGACAAAAAAAATTATAGTTCAAAAGTTTCGAATTCAGTGAATTAATTTTATAGTGGCTCAAGAACCTATTACAGCCATCCTCTATAGGATGGATAGCAAGGTCCCTTTTGGTTCAGAAGTTACTGGTTGATTACATCAAGGAAAAAGACAGCTCACCAGTGTACGAGGAAGATGATTCCTTAGATAAAGAACCAGTAGTTAGTGCTCGTAAGAATGCTGCAACATGTATGAGTGCCATAAAATATGGCAGCACAAATCCCCAAGATAGATAGCAATGTGTAGAAAACAATGCACGGTTCATCATCCAGTTAACCTCTGATATATAGGATTCGAGAACAAATGTTTGCTTTCTTAGGTAATTCCAATATCTACGTTCAAGAGATACAAAGGGTGAGCTAAACCTTAAAAGGCCTTGAAAATTTTCCAGCAAGATGAAGCTACAAACCTTGGAAAGCTAAGGTCACTTGCAAGGGGATGGGGGAAGATAGCAACAGGTGGTGACCAAATAAGTCTCTTATGTTGTCCTGCAAAAAACATATTATATAAAGGTTATTTTAGTCCATCCATAACTATATAGTATCAGTAAGATATATAGTATTGGTAAGAGGTGTCAAAACAAAAACAACCTACAATGAACCACACACTCAAGAAAAATGAACCATGCACAAGTTCAAAATCTTTGATTTTTTTAGTATCATTTCAAAAGGAGTAAAAATCAAGAGAATTACAAAAGTCATTTTCAAATGATCATACATTCAGTTTGGAATACAATGTCACTGTCTGGATCTTTATATCACACTGAAGTGTATCTGGTATCTATTACAAAGCGACATGAGAAAAAAAAAAGCAAGAAATGTCTTTAGCCAAAAATTCTGATGTTTTTCCAGGAAAAAAAGAAATGTAAAAGAAAAGTAACAGAAACAAGATATTTATATGTCATGACATCATAGATTTAAGTGGTTTGATTTAGAGTTTAGGGTGCCTTTTTTGTTATTGCTTCACCAAGTTACTCACTTTGACAAGTATCCAATAGTCTAGAGTACAAAGGAGTCATGAGGGAAGCATTTAGGAAAATCCTTTGCTATTATTTATGAACTGCTGATAGTGGACTCCAGACCCAAGGTCTTTGTAATTCTCACTTAGAAATACGAAGTTTGATGTTTTCTTCACCCCTAAAAATGTTGAAGTGGGATTATCTAATCTTCAGTATGACTTCGAGGGTTACCCCCAGACCAGAATGCTCTTATAAAAAAAAGCTGGGTAAGACTGCGTACTATGAATCCTTCCCTGGGACCCGTATGGTGGGAGCATTGAGCATCAGGCTGCCTTTTTTTTCTTTTGAAGTTTGGATATATATTTTGTCAGGGTCATAATGGTTTGGTCACATAGCAAAAGCACATTGGGCCGAGCACCCTTTTGTGAAAACTTGAGTCAGGAAGCATGTAAACTCTCAACCACTACCTGCAAGTAATTTCCTGTGTTCCTAGGATAGACTTGTAGGACTACAGTGTTATTTAGGGCTAAGTTACCATGCGCTAGAGGAGACAGAGGTATAGTTGTTCAAGGTGAAAAATAGTAGGAGAAACTGCTATTCAGCTAGCTATCCACTTGTTTTATCCAACTTGGTTTATTACAGTACGGTACCTGTGTTCCTGCCTGCCAGTATTGACTAATTATACTAGCTAATCCTGAATGAAAATTTATGGCTTATCTTGTGTTGCACGATGGTGGACTGTGCTCATGTTGCCCATGTTGAGCTATAATAATCTTGTACTGTTCTTCACCGCAAGGTTCAAGTATCCCAATGGCTTGTGGTCACTGGTTGACAACTAGGTCACTTTTTGGACCCATTCTCCCATCTCTAAATTTCCTAACTAGCCTTCTCCTCTGTCTACTATCGGAGTACGTGTCTACATTCAACATATTGGTCCTGCCATTCCACTTCCGACTCCATATGAAATTGTATGAAATTGTCAGCAAGTATCTTGATGAGGGAGCGAAAGAGATCAAGATTTGATCATCTTGTTCAAGAAGGAATGGGATTTCTATAAGTTTCATTCATGTTAGATACTAGATGAGAATGTGACAGAGATCAAAATTTGATCCTCAATGAGATTCGCAGTGTCATTCATGTTTGATGCTAGACAAGACCAACAAGGACAAGCATCATGAACTTATTTACTCCAACAAAAAGGATAATGTTTCATAAGTCAGATGTCAGAACGTCAATATAATATCAAGATATGCAATACAATATGATTTTGATCAATAGTGGAGTGCAAGAAAATGTTGCAGAGTACATAGTAGATGGTCACTTAGAATGATGCTAACTTCAAGAGAGCCTATGACATCTAGTGTTATGATCTAGAATTTGCTTATAAACTATAAATTCTTTTGTTGCAATTAAATTAGCTTTGGTTTATTTAGTGATACTTGGTGTTGTTTGAGTTTATCTTCATTATTATTTTTGGTAATTAAATTGAAATTTAAAACCTCCCTTAATATAAGGATTTGATCCTTGGATGGAGTTGGGTCTTTCAAATTTGAACCAGGGTTGTTTGGGCCTTAATAGGTTACATTCAGTTAGGCTTCAAGGGGTTCAAGTTCAAGTTTGATAGTATAAAGTTAGCTTTAGTGACTGGTATAGGATAAAAAGTGGGAGAGGAAGGAGTAGGCACCCCCAAGCATGAGATTGAGGATTCCACGCAATTCTTCTTGAACATTCAAAAGGGTTGATGTCCCCTTGGTTTCCTCTCAACCCTCCTCTCTGTCTAATCCTCCAACCTTGCCACATCTCCTTTCTGAAAAATCACCATCCGTTGTTGAAACATTATTGCCACCTTCTGCACCCACGAGAACACCACTGTCATTTTATTTAGAGCCCAAAACAGTGGACCTCCACTTTCTTTATTAGTTCTTTCAACCCTCCAGTGAGTAGTTATAGTTTTGACTATTGGAGAAAATTGAAGCATTTTCCCTGAAATTTGGCATTCTTATAGCCTTCTTTGTTTAAGGGAAGCAACAGGGCAGAGTTTCCGACTTGTGCATCTTGCATATTTGAAGCTAACCTTCTTTCAAGTCCTTTCAACACTCTGGTAAATAATAATGATTTTTCTTTTGATTTGGGATGAATTGGGAGCATTGTTCCCAAAGAATTAACCTCCTCGCAGCTCTCTTTGTTCAAGGGCAGAAGCTGCAGAGAATTTCCAACAAATTCTTTTGTGTTTTAAGGGGAATAATGCGTTGTAGGCAAGTTTTTCTTGTAGTTATTATTGATATAGGATTGAATACAAATGAATTTTTGCACACCAAGCACAGGGAAAACTTTAGTTCCAGGCTTCAAAACTGTTAGTTAAGGACAATTGGAGATCAATTTAATTTCCTCATGATTCAGAGAACTCTCCTTCCTGCAATTTGTGTTTAAATTTCATAAAATCGTGTTTTACCAAGCAGATGACTCATGATGTGAGTGTGATATAAAAAAGAATTTCCTGGGACTTGAGAGTATTCTTCCTGATATGATCATCTTGAAGTGGATGTTTTCCTGCTAGTTCTTTTTGAAATGCAGAGATATTGATATCTTGATTTCTCTAAATATGAACTTTGTTCTCCATTATGGTGTCAAAATTATGATTTTTTAATGTTTAAGTGTTGAAAATAAAAGACCACTTGGAAAGTATAACCATAATTCTAAAGATTAAGTTTGGATTATAAAAGCAGTTTAACATGGACCAATTATAGCAATACCGGATAAAGCTTCATAGTATTATTTCTTGTCGGATTCCAAATGCTTGGGTGGTTTTTCTTTGAATCATAACCTTGGTAGAATTGGTTATCCTTGTAATCTAGATTTTCATGTTATTTACTTTCTTCAAGTTGTATAAATAAGAATGCAATGGGTATAATATGAATAGTTTGATGAACGGATATTGAAACAGGAATAGTTTGATGGATGGATAACAATAAAAGATAAAGGAGATCTTTCTTTGTATGATGGGGTATACTTTGGGTGGATGCTCATACTATAAGTGATGTGACCACTAGACTATTGATAAAGGTGGAGGCTTTCACCCATATTAATAAAAGTGAGGATCTTAAAGTAATTAATTGGAAGAATGGCTATATCTGAAAGCAAAGGAACATTAAAAACATAAAGGTGTGGCTAAATTGTTGAAGCATGTAGATCATTTTATGATGATAATTTATGCTAAAAAAAATTATGGTTGTAGTGATTCATAATAATAATTTTATGGTGATAACTCACTGATATAATTAATGGCGATAATTTTATGGAGATAACTAATGGTAATATATTTCATTGTGACAAAATTATTGGTGATAATACCATGCTGATAAATATATAGTGATTTTTTACTTGGTCATCATCTATGAATATTCCTTGTTGATACTTTTGCTCATTCCCATTTTGTTGGCCTCAAGGTTCACTTCATGTAGCAAATTTGAGAGTGGAGATTTCATTCAAACAATATTTCTTAAAGTTTTTTTAATAAATTTTTCCTAGGGAGACATTCTCTTCATTTGTTGTAAAGAATTGGATGTTTATCTTATCACTCATTTTATAAACTGTATTCTAATCATTATGTTGATTTGAATGTGTTCGCTTTGATTTATGGATAGTTAGTTCATGATGTTGGTTTGATGATTTTGCATTTCCAAATTGATTGTGGTTTTTATTTGGTTTTTACGCATTGTTTGATCTATTTGATGATGTGTAGTTCAATCCTAGGAGAAAATTATTGCAGTGAGGGTGCTAGTTTTCTCCTTGGCCCCATGTATAGTGATAGCTAGCGGTCAAATACTATTATTAGGTAGCAAAGAAGCTAGAATTACAGGCATCATCCTACTTCAATTATTAATTTCGTTGTCATAGAAACAAATAAGATTGATAAGGTATGTATTATGTCTCACTTAATATTTCAAGATAATTGCAAAAATCATGCAGTGCCATAGATCTACTTCATTAAAATAAAATAAAAAACTTGATTCAGATGATTTATTACTAGAAAAATCTCATAGCAATTACCAGCGATTGCTGCAAGAGTCATGTCATCTGAGTATCCACCATCATTAAGCCCACTAACAACACCATACAAGTCTTTCCTAAAATCTTCTGCATGCATCTAGGAATTACACAAAATATAAGACTTGCATTTTAAAGCATGTTAATTTCCACTTGATTGTGAGATGAGATGCCAAATTTACCATCATGCAGCCTCCCCACAAAAAGAAAGTTTTCCCACCAGTTGCGAATCCCATAGAGCAAGGCTAAAGTTACAGGTAAACAATAGAGTGCAAAAATAATTAAAACAATTCTTCAATATTAAATTAACTTGTACTGTCAAAACTAAAGAAAAACAAATGGTTCAATGTTGATATAATTTGATAAATTAAAACCCATGAACTAAAAATCAAGTTAAAACAGTGAGGTTTAAGCAGGTTGAGCTTTAAGAGCAACAGTAAGGAAAAGACTTAGATTCACCTCTTTTACGTGAAAAAATAAATTAGAGGTTGAGATTGGCAGCACATATGAAGGTCAATACCTTTAATAGAAGTTTATTTGAAGTAATGCTTACCAAATTTGTCTGTCAACACCAAGCATATTATAAAAGAGAGCTTGCTTAAATGGGATTTCCTTTCTAACAAACATCCATGTAGTATAGATCACAACTTCAGCTTTTTTTTCAGAAAAAATACATGTGGTATGTAAATGTAACAAGGATCTTGTTATAAGGAATCTAGTGGTCAAGCTAATTACTTACTTTTATCTTTTATTAGCTTAGAATTCAAATGAAGCTAGTGCATGGCAGTATTACTTGCCTCTTAGTTGTCAAGCTAATTACTTACCTTTTTTCTTTTATTATCTTAGAATTCAAATGAAGCTAGTGCATGGCAGTTTTATGTTTTTAGTTATTAATAATAATTACAGGAAATGCAATATGGTAAACAACATCAGCATATTCCAGCACGCACATGATACTACAACATCATTCATGGAAGCTTGCAGCTAGTAGGAAAAGAAGACACGATGGAATCAACCAAGGCAGTTTTGTTAGTAGCCCAGATCATGGATGAATATTTATAGGTTGTTTCATCTCATGACAGAATATTATGTTCAAATACAAGAAGATAATCACATCTAAGAGTGCATATAATAGGCCATGTAAAATTAGTTAACAGTAAATCAGACAGCCTAATAAATTCATATTAAACAAGCATTAAGTTAATCCAATATACTGAGTTGTCAGCATTAACTATGATCATGTTAGGCAAGAATTTTTTTGTTTGCAGGTAGAACCTCAAGAAATATACAATGACATAATGCTTGAGTAGTTGGCTATTTGATTATGATAGTCAATTGGTGTATCATCTATTGTCATTGACTTACAATGTCTGCAAGAATCAGAAATATTTTATTTAAAAAATAAAAGATAAGTTATAAGATAGAGATAACTAAAAAACAGGAACAATTTGCTCTTGGCACCTCAGGTTAATGGCTAGATAATTTCATTTGTCAAACTTTTAGTAACTTTTAACTCTGCTAAACTATAATATCATACATTTCTGTTTTAGTTTAATCTTATAGATATAAATACTAGACATTCCTTTTCTCTAATAGCCACCATAATAATAGTTATCTAGGGACTTTATCATGTGTAGATAACTTTTATTGACATGAAAAAAAAAACTTATGATAGAGCTCCGAGACAATGATTATAGTGGATATTGTAGAAGAAAAGAATATTTAGTAATTATATTGATTTGATAAAAGATATGTATTCATAATATAGCTAACTTATGAATATGGGAAGTTATTATAAAGGATAAGATGAAAAATAATAAGATCAAAAAACAAATAGGTATAAAATGAGAGAAAATTGATTGAGATGACATTCTACGACCGAAGATTCTGTAGTTTGATCTGAATCTATTAGAGCAGAAGAAGGGTAGAAGACAAAAAATTAGGTAATGTAACAAATATGACTTAATTGATTAAGATATTAGTAGCGGAATAGCTTAGTATACAGCTAAAGAAAAGATAAAATTCATTAGCTGACCATGCTAGTTCAAACAATCACAACTTGCTGATGATGCCATGACCTTGAGTAAATGAAAAGAATCATATCGTGATATTAAACTCAAATATTAACAGCTTTCTTCTGGTCAAGCTTTTCACAGTTATAGAAAACACTAGAACTTGACTCTCAATCTTCTCAGATCCTAAACAAATGTAAGTCAACTTGCTAATGGAATTTAGCTTAAGCAATGTGTTTAATCATAGGGAACTACAACAGACCTAACACGAAGAGGAGCCATTAATTATGTCATCTTAACAAGGCTGAATAACTTGATAACAATCTTGTACTAATCAACGGCACAGAGAATCGGCAAGCCTATGGCTGCCAACTAGCCAAGCAGTGAGGCTCTGCTCGAGCACTAATTGTCAAGCTAAAGTTTGGGTTGTTTAAATCAGTTTGAAATCTAGTACTGTGTCGAGCGAAACTGTTGAAACATATTGTTCCGATAAATCACTGAAACTTGATACCATTTAGCACCAAGGTTCCAATTCTCGAGCTATGTTGTAGTTTGGGTCTTTGACTGAAAAGATATTGTTCCAATATCACATCAATGCTCCAATGCATTGTGTCGGTGATATATTAGAGGTTGTTGGAGGAAGAAGATGAAGCAAAGGAAGGAGACATTATTTGTGCTAAGTGGTATCGAGTTTTGAAAAATTAGCGAAATGATATGTTTCGACCGTATCATCCAGTATGACACAAGATTTAAAACCATGCTTGGCAAAAACAATGTATCTACCTATGCTTCATCTCCTTCTTTAACTCATCCATTATCGGTACCGTGTATCGAAATATCGGCACGATATAGTTAATGATTGAAACTTTAGCACAGTTTAAGATTTTAAACCTTCGTTTAAATTCAATTCATGATTAGAAGGGAGCTCATCAGAAGCTTGACCTCAGAAACTCGCCCAAGGATTTTAAGTGAGAACGAAGATCAATCTTGAAACAAATAAAATGGATTTTACCACAGATAAGTCAATAGAATGTCAAACTTACTATCACAAAATATAATCTTCAATCCAAGATGATATGTATGGAACTCTCTAAGACAAATGAAACAACGAAGCAAACTTGTCACTCTGTGGCAAACATCTTGTTTTGCCATCCTCTTTGGCGCTCAAGCCAAGTGCCAACCCTAGACGAACAAAAAATGCCTAAGAGAACTTCTGTAATGTGATTCCTATGAGACAAAGGCTTCCACAACACAAGATGATGACTTTGATGTGCCATGAGACTTCCGATTTGTACGTCACTCCTCTTCCTCCTCTCCTCCTCCTCCTCCTCCTCCTCCTTAGGTTGACAGCCACTACAACTATCAACATATCATCGCATTTACAGTATTTGTTGAGCTTTCAATGAACATTCAAGTACCCACGTCTTGGGCAGATGTGTATTGGCTGAAGGACGAGGAAGGCTTGGGATTCAGGAACTTGCGGGCATGGAACTTGGCTCTCCTAGCCAAGGTTCTATGGTGGATTCAGAAGGAGGACACACTTTGGATTTAGTAGGTTCATCACACCTACATGAGTCATAGAGATCTTTAGACCTAGAGGCAACCCATTCAGATTCTCCTCTAATCAAGTGTTTGCTGCACAGAGGTTGCAGATGAAACTACCACGTAGAGACGGACAGATTGGTTTACACAAGATGGAGGGGTCACAAGAGCGTATGACTTCTTCAAACGGCCTAGTCTCAAGATGTCATGGGCTCGGATGGTGTGGAAGACTTATCGACAGCCGAGTCATGCAATCACTTTCTGGATGACAGCACCGCATAGAAATTCCCACTAGAGATAGGCAAGATTGGTGCTTAAGACATAGGAGCATTTGTTCTTCCAGTGCCCTCCTATTGCAAAGCTATAGAGGAGGATTCGAGGTTTGCTCCATATCATGGAAGCAATACCAAAGATGCCTACATATCGTCGGACGCTTAAAATTTTTGGCCAGCACTATCATGGGAGCAGTACGTTGACAAAAGCCCATCACTTGGCTTTGTCAACAATGATACACTATGTATGGAGGAATGTAACCATAGTTTTTATTTGTGAGGGACAATTAGAGGTTGAGAGGATATACAGGAGTGTGGAGCTTCATGTATACAGGTCTTTATGCGTCTACTCAAATCTGATACTTCATCAAACATGGGTAACCCCTAAAGCCTCAGATTGTACATTTTGATACATGGTATACCACTTTTACTTATCCAAAAAAAAATCAACATTGCCCCCCACATGACCAACACATCTTATTCCAGATGAGGATTGAAACCCGAACTTGGATCGAGATTTCAAACCATAGATGAGACTACTAATAGTTATGTAAATCAATTATTTATTTACACACAATAAATAAGACTCTTCAGAACCACATAATAAATTAATAATTTATTTTAAAAAAACAAACTGCAATTTTTTAAGCTAGGCGAAATGGATCTAAAAATTAAGTCTTATACAAGGCTCCACTTGTTCAATTTTAAGGAAGACAACTGAACAAACTGTTGTTGAATCATTGTTGGGGGTGTTAGCAAATGACCTTTTCTTGAAAAAAAAAACAAAGGTTGAGGAATAAGAGAAGAAATATCCAAATCTATGTTCTCCTTGTGGCTAATGGCCACAATACTCATGCTAGGAGTGACCCAGGAAATTTAGGAAAATTGTTTTTCCTTTGCCACACAATTTAAATATTCCTATAGCTGTTCCACGGTATGTAACATGTAGGAAAATTGTTTTTCCTTTGTCACACAATTTAAATATTGCTACAGCTTTTCCAAGTTATGTAACATGGGAAAGGGAAAAGGGGAAGATTATTCTTTTTACCAAACATAGGTGAATTATTAATACACCTTTTTACATTGAAACCATTGTAGGCCATACAGAACATGGTAGCTTATGATTCCATGAGCAACTCATCACTATATAAAGATATGCTGAAATTTTATAGATACAACAAAAATTTTGGATATTCAGTACCATGTGATATTCATATATGCAGTAGCTTCCCAAGCTTCCTGATGGCAAATCTAGGGGATAACCTGTTTGAATAAAAATCTGCACAAAAGCAACACCATTTCATTTTGTATGAATGAAAAACTAGCAAATATAATAATAAATTTAACACCTCAGGATTTTTCTCCATTTCTGCTGTAAGTGCACCGATTGATCCAGGATGGAGCCTTATATCATCATCCAGGAACAAAACATACTTGCTATCTTTATGCATTCTTTTCACACCAATCTGAAACAGAGCCATTTTTCTATAATATTGTCATTTGAGGTGAAAAGATTGCTGAGGATAATACCCAGCATAGTGTTGTAAACTGAACCAAAGATGGAAGGTGATGGATAACTCATAACAACTAAAATGTAAAAGGTATCAAGATTGTTTTGCACTCTGTAAATTAAATAACTAATCATTCCAGGACTTGGTAATTTTGCTGCTTAGTTTCGGAACTATTACCTGTCATTCCAGAGATTTGATATCAGACAGATTCCAATTTAGAAAAGTTAAAAGATATGCAGTCAAATTTTAGAACATTTTAAACAAACAGATCTCCACTGGAAAAATTTTGATTGTTCTTTCTCCCCAATTGCAGCTAAGTTGAGGGAAATCTACTGTGATACAAAATTTTCCGCTCACATGAACAAAGCTTGTTAAGGAAATACTGAACCATGTCACTTGTGAAATATTTAGGCCTTGATATAAATGGAGAATTACAAAAAAAAATTGAAATCAAAGCCAACAAAGTGAAGTGTTGCTTAAAAAATAGTATGGAATGACAAAATATAAATCACATACTAATTGATTATGAATCTTTTGACTGCATGTTGTAGTCAATCCAGCTACAACTATCTTTGCATCAATGTTGTCCTGAAAATATTTACACATTCATTTGGTCAGAAACTTTCAATAAACATTTTATAATTATATAAATAGATATTGCAAATAAGTACAAGTAAAATATGGTTTAACTTTGATCCTTTTCTAAATTGATAGGACAGTGATTGATTTCTGTAAATTGCCAACAAACTGCAACATGTATAGATTTGATCTATAAACTGTAAACAATGGTTGTTGCATGCTAAATTTGCAAGAGTAGGCAAACTTTCTTATATGCTCTGTATAAGAGCATCCACAATGGTTTGAGGTATTTCTCCCAAATATTTGTGGTCCCCACCTCTACATCATCAATCAAATATCTCACTTATCAAATATCCCAAATCCCATAATCAAATATCCCCAAATCAAATATTTATGATCTCACTTACAAAATATCTCACTTTCAAATATTTTCAATTCCATAATGAAATATCTCACCAACTAAATATTTACGGGTCCCACTATCATTTTATCTCTAATTCTTTATCTATTTTTAATTTAATATATTTTATTAATATTCTTATAAATATTAATTTATGTAATATTTATTTTTATTTTAATAATTTTTAAATATAATTAATTTAATAAATATATTTTAATAAATAAAAAACTCAAACTTTAAGAAAAAAATTAAAATGCTATTGCAACAGCCAGCTGCCATGTAAGGTGAAATCATTGGGCAAAGAATTTTATCCGGTGATTTCAAATCACTCTCCAAATATCCCCACAATTGGGGATATTTGAGTGGGAGGTATTTGGAGAGAAATATTCTCTCCAAATATCTCCAATCTCTCTAATGAGGTTTTCAATTAGGGCTCTTGAAAGCCGGTTTAGTTAACCTATTTAAAGGAGAAGTTAGTTGAGATAAGTAACCTAATAAGTTTCATTAATTTCCCTAACTCAACTTTCGCTGCCTCTTGCTCCCCCTCTCGTCTTCGAAATACTCCTTAGCCACCCAATGTCGCCGTCGGCGCCACGCCAACCACCTCCAGTGTTTCCCGTTTCAGACAGTGGGATATAGTCGACTGGGGCGGGCCGTTTCCGGAGCACCTATCTGCTACCCTCTCACGGCAAAAGAATTTGATCACAGAACTATTTCTTGTTTGTTATATTCAATTTTGGTTCACTTGAGTGCGTCCTTGGTGCATTTCATTTATGAAGATCGATGGAGGTGTTGAAGCTGCCAATGACATGGCAAATACAATGGCGCTGAAGTTTTGGGATTATGCCCTTGCCTGAGAGCCTTCAGATGAAGAGTTTGATACACAGGCATGCTTTGGCATATTTTTCTGTTATATTTCCTTACTAAACATCTATTTATGAACTTTTATCCATTTTTTTTTTCCACAGTGAATTGTCAACTTTGATGATATCTGAGTATACTGACAGGGGGAAGTACAAGTATCCCCATCATGCGGGAAACCCATTTTCTTTCAAACTTGAAGATCGAAAGGCTCGTATAAACAGATTTAGTTGTGGTCAGTATGAGATAATGTTACAAGATGCATTTCCGTTTGACAGAGCGTCAATTGATTTCTATTAGTTTCAAAGGTCGGACCGGTTTCTCAACCTTTCTTGTAGACACTGAGCATTTGGATGAACTTGTCCCTTCTATAATGCAGAGG